>VCMS01000275.1:0-73261 GCA_022539475.1 Gracilaria domingensis | reverse complement strand
CCGTCTCCCGGTCTTACACCCGGTTTGGTCACTCGACTCGAGCACGACAGAGGGGTCTATCGCGAAGCCTACCTCCCATTAGGAGTAGGATCGGAATCCTAGAGGAGCGATTCCCACCATTAGCGTTCATCCAACAGGGTTTTGCTCTACATTTTTGGCCTCTCCCGACTTAGAACGGTAGCGCGACCATAACCGGGTTGTTGTGCTAGTTGGGAATCTTGGACCCTTGGAATTCCCTTTTCGCGGGAGTGACAGTTATAGCCCCTTCTTTGGGTTGTAATTAGATTTTCTCCATCCCTTTTTGGTTGTTCGGAAGTCTCGTGATTTCTCACGTAATTATCCCGGAGTCCAGTTGGCTACCTGCAGTATGCCGCGCCAGGCGCCGTCCTCGAAAGGAAGATCGGTTACGTCAAACGCCTCCGCTCGTTCGGGTGGTACGCGTTCGAGGACATCGGTCCCCGAACCTGGAAGTAATCGTGAAAACTCCGAGAGCCCGGACGCGCCAATTGATGCACAGGAGGTTGTAGAGTTTCCTTCGCAGGCTGCACCGCAACCAGAGGAGGAAGATCCAGTCGTGGAGATACCCTCAACCGCACCGCCGGAAAGCTTGACTCTCAGGAGTACAGTAATCTGAGCGCCCGCCGCATCGCTAATGCAGCACACGTATCCCTCATCGAGTCAGTCGAGGAACTGCGTCGACAGGTCTATAAACTCCTAGATAAGGATGTCTCGGTAGAAGTTCGTACCCTGAGACAGGAGATGAATTCCATCATGGAGTGCTTTGGTCTCCCAAGGGCATATGTAGAGGACTCTTGCCTCGAAAGAGAGGAAACCCGAACCGCCATGGAGCGAGTCCATGCACGTTTGGATACCCTCGAAGCCACTATTAGGATGGAAGAGGAGACAGAAGCCTCCGAGCGGAATCGTTCGGATGCCGAAAGTTCCCTTCGTAGATCTAGTAAGAGGGGCCGTCGAAATTCCATGAAGGAATCTCGTAATTATTCGGATGTGTCTGACTCCGTCTCCGGAAGTAGTTCGGACAGCTCGTCATCGTCGTCATTCTCCGATTCCTCGGATGATAGCCGCCGCCGGCGTTCCCGTTCGTCAAAGTCACGGTCTAAAGCTACCTTTACCTCTCAAAGGGCTATCGGCAGTCGGAAGGAGGGAGAGAAGCATTATGGCTTGAAGGAGTTGAAGCCATCCAATCCGTTATATCGGAAGTGGCTTTCATATCGATATTATCGACTTCAGGATACCTCCGAAGTTCGGACCTCGAGAGGAACTGGAAAAGTTAGGGATTTTATCCGAAGACTCGGCGTTACTCTAAACAAGGGGGAGTTTACAGGAGAAGACCCCATTCTGGTTCTGGATTTCCTCGCAAGGTTCGTGCAAGAAGCCGATATACTCGGAATGAGTGAGGGACAGGCGTATGTAGCCCTCCCGGATTACCTCAAAGGTCTGGCCGAAGATCAATTCAATTCCGTCCGCGGATCGTCGAGAGCCTCGGAAGGAGGAGTTACGTGTTGGCCTGAAGCAGTACACTACCTTTTACGGTCATACGCTACTGGTCACGCCATTCAAAAGGCTACGTCAGCCCTGAGGGATACGAAACAACGTCCGGGAGAAACGGAAACCGCTTACTCAACGCGCCTGAATAAGGCTTTCCACCGCTGTGGTAATGTTCATCCGTCTGGAGAGAGATGTTCCATGTTCGTGGATGGGTTGGATCCCCAAATACGGGCACTGGTAGCCCGATATCGGGAGGATAATAGAAAGATGACCTACCTTGAATTAGTACAATACGCCCAAGCCGAAGGGGAAACGCTCCGAGCTCGGCGGCCCTCTAGGTCAAAGCCTCGTAAGGTACTATTCGCTGAGGAATCTGACTATTCATCCGCCCAATGCAATGCGAACGACTCCCATTTGGATCATGACAACATCAACCTCGTGGCTAGCAACCCCGACTCAGTTAGTACTTCGGAACTACCGTCCACGTCAGCTCCGTCATCGGAGACTGACCCTGCATTTTATGCACAGGGACAGCGAGTGCCCGCAGCACCTATTCCTTATGGAGGTCATGGGATGAGATTCAGTCGCCCAGGATGGAGGGAAAATAACCTGCAGGGTCGTGTGGACAGAGGTCCGCAAGACCAACCAACCTCAGTTATCTGCTACGAGTGTTACCAATTTGGGCATATCTCGAGGCAGTGTACACTCCCAGCACGGGAAAGATTGAGAATTATCGCTCAGTTCGAGTCCCTCTCGCCAGAGAATCAAGCTCGTGTGCCGAGAACTTCCTATGAAGGCGCGAAGCACGCGATGGCTGTCCACCTGAGTGGAGGATCAAATATTGGTCAGGCCGCCCACACGGCAGCCCAGAACATGGTGGGAAAATTCGAACCCGCGAACGGTCATCAGCATGATGCCCAGGATGGCAACCGCCCCCAACAGGTGGGTCCTGCTCCGAAAACCTAAACTTGGGAGTCTCCCCTGTGGAGGATCGTCTTCTAAGCTGAAGTTGAAGACGCCCGAGGCGCCTCCGCTTCACTCCCCGGCTGTTAGAATCCTGAAGAGGAAGATGGCTGCCACAGACGTGGATTCAGAACACTGTGGTGTTCTTCGTCGCCCGTGGGTACGGTCCCGAAATCTCCGTGCGCCGTATAGAATCCTGGTAATGGCCAAGAGGAACTACAAGGTATATGTTGACCTTGACCTGTCCATCCAATTCATGGTTAGGCAATTAGCTGTCCTAGATACAGGAGCTGCTCCTAACGTAATCAACAAGAAGTTAATTCCGCCCGCTCTTCGGGGAACGATCCGTTTCGGCCCTGCCCTAAACCTCGCCGACGCGAACAATAATTCGTTGAGAACGGCTGGTTACATTACACTCCTTGTACGAATAGAAACTTGTTTGGTACAACTTAACTTTGTCGTCTGCGACTCATTGTCTGCCCCGATTATCCTCGGTTGTGATTTTTGTGATCGCTTCGTGGGAGCTATCCGCCCGCGGAAACGCCAAGTGGAAATGGAAGACGGATCAGTCCTGCAGATTGTTCGGAAACCGCTGCGAGCCGCAACCCGGACACATGTGCCGCTACCAGCTGCGCAGCAAGCCTCCAACGATGGCATGGTGTCGACCAAGCTACACGTCTCGAAGGCAGTGCAGCTGCCACCAGAGTCCCAGGTATGGATCTATGACACCAACAAACAATGGGGTCTCCACACAGTACAACCGTTGCCGGCTTTATATGAACAACGCCAAATCGCTCTTGCGAATGGAGTGCTAACTATTCAACCAGATCGACACTTCAAGGTTATGGTCGCCAATTTTGGAAAGTCTACTGAGTGCCTAGTAAAGAACCAAGTGATTGGTACAGTGCTGCCACACCCGACGGCGGTCGTCCCAACGAAGATACATATCGCAAAGGTTCTCGGAGTGTCAGACCCTAAGGAGGGGGAGGAGAGCACTGAATTGCGAGTTAGTGAAGCCGTGGACACGGAGGAAACCGAAAAGGACTTGGGTCAGAACAATCCGAAACCTTTGGAGGTTAGTTCTGTGCCACCTGGCAGTGACTTGAAGGACCCTGTTGAGGAATTGATGAAGCTCGATTTGGAGCATGTACCGGAATCCCATCGGGAGAAGCTTCGCGAGATGCTGCGAGAATTCACTCCCATGTGGGACGGAAATCTAGGAGCAATTGGAGTAACTGAGCATTGTATTGACTTGCTTCCGAATACTCGGCCGATTGCGCAACACCCCTATCGGGCCGGACCGAAGGCTCGGGAGGAAGAGAAGTCTCAAGCTGAGAAGATGTTGAGGGCTGGCGTTATTGAGGCCGCTCAATCCCCTTGGGCGTCACCAGTAGTGTTAGTTCCGAAACCGGATGGATCGTGGAGATTTTGTATCGATTACCGAAAGTTGAATGTGGTGACAGTGAAAGATGTATATCAGATACCCCGGTTGGACGAATATATCGATTCTCTTGGGAGCGCGAACGTGTTCACCACCCTTGACGCCAACTGGGGATATTGGCAGGTTCCCATCAGGGAGAAAGACCGGGATAAGACGGCGTTCGTATGCCACCAAGGCCTATACCGCTTCCGGAGAATGCCCTTTGGGTTAACTAATGCACCCGCCACTTTTCAGCGTGCGGTTGATATCCTGTTAGCACGATTTAAGTGGACCACATGTTTGGTGTATCTGGACGATATCGTCGTTTTTTCCAACAATCTGGATGATCATCTAGCCCATGTTCGGGATGTCATGAGAGTACTGCGTGATGCAGGCATCACCCTAAAACTCAAGAAGTGCGAGTTCTTCACCGAATCGGTTAAGTATCTGGGTCACATAATCCGTCCCGGAAAACTCTCAGTCGATGAGGTACGGGTCAAATCCTTGAAAGAGGCTAAGCACCCAAGGACTCAAACAGAGTAGCGATCCTTCTTAGGACTGTGTAACGTATACCGACGTTTCGTTCCGAACTTTGCGGACATTGCTTCACCATTGAATAAGCTCCTTACGAAAGGAAAACCTGTTGAATTGGACCCCTTTGGAGGTGCAGAGGCCTCCGCTTTTACCGCATTGGTCGACGCCGTAACGTCGCCGCCAGTTTTGGCTCTCTCCAAACCTGGGTTACCTTATGAAGTCGATACCGACGCTAGCGCGAATCAGGTTGGGTGTGCTTTGTTTCAAACCGACGAGACCGGGAAACGACAGCCTATTGGGTACTGGTCGAGATCGCTGAACGTCCACGAAGGGAATGAATTACTCGGTGTCTGACAAGGAATGTCTTGCCGTGGTCTGGGCATTGTTCACTCTCAGACCATATTTGATGGGAACTCACTTTAGGGTGCACACTAACCACAAGTGCTTCCGTTGGCTCATGTAAATCACCGAACCATCGGGACGTTTGATGCGTTGGAGGCTCCGACTGTCGGAATTCGACTTCGAAGTCGTGTACAAGAAAGGTTCTCTCAACCTCCAGGCGGACGCCCTATCCCGTTTGGGCACAGCAGCTGAAGCCGAGCCTACCGAGGACGCTGATATCCCATGTTTTATGGTTGGTGACCTCGATGGGAGCATAGAAATCCTGTCGGATGACGTGTGTGACGACATCCTCGCCACAAGAACCGCTGAACCGGGTGCCGGGTCATTCATACCCATCACGCACGAGGAGATGATATGGGAACAGCAGACAGATCCCTTCCGTACCCAGGTACGAGCCCGTCTGAACGGTGGATATCACTTACCGTTTCAAGTGAAGGATCAAGGCTACCTAGTAAGGAAGGTGTCAACAAACCCACAAATAGTGGTACCGCACTCCTTGCAGAGCCGCGTTCTTCATCTCTCTCACTACGTGAAGTTGGGAGCCCACCCGGGAGGAAGAAAGTTGTATCTCACACTGAGAAGGGATTTTTACTGGCCGGCAATGGCATTTGACTGTTATGCAGTACGCCGATCCTGTCAGGAATGCGCTAAGAACGACATCAAACTGAGGAAGCACTCCAAGAAGTTAAAGCTGTTTCCCGCAACGGCGCCGCTCGAGTCTGTCGCCATTGACATTCTAGGCGAATTGATCAAAAGCTCGCAAGGGAATCAATACCTCCTGGTGATTACCGATCGCTTCTCGAAGCTGGCACGGACCGTGCCGCTTAAGCGGATAACCGCTGCCGCCGTGGCTCAGGCGTTTGTTACCCACTCGGTCTATGTCTATGGACCACCGGTACATTTACTCTCCGACAACGGCCCTCAGTTTACGTCAAACTTCTTTCAAGACGTGTGTCGCATCCTGGATATTAGGAATCCGTTTAAAACAACGTACCAACTCCAAACTAATGGTCAAGCAGAGAGATTTAACCGAACCATTCTTGGTGCATTGAGATCCTACGTTGCGGAACACCCCAAGACTTGGGATCTGTACACTGACGCAATCACATATGCGTATAATACCCAAGTACACCGGGTTACGTCTTTGTCCCCTTTTGAGTTGGTTCTGTCAAGGAGACTACGTCCCCTTGCCATTGAGGCACAGCCAACTATGTACGAATACTCGACACCGAGGTTACATCGCGATGCGTGGAAGAATTGGTTAACCATGATGGTGCCTACTGCTAAACGCTCTATGGAGAAGGCTCAACTCGCTTACAAGCGCAATTTCGATAGTCAAATTTGCAGGCCACTACCGCAGCTGCGGGCTGGTGAATACGTGTTCCTCAGGAAGGAGTACTATAATCCTGAGAAGGAGAAGCGGCATAAGCTCTCTCCGATCGCCAGTGGCCCCTGTCGGGTAGTATCCGTACAGGAGACGACCGTCGTGCTCGATATCGATAATCAGCACGAGCGGGTATCGCGAGATCGAGTGTATCGCACCCCAAGCCCTATCCAGGAAGTTACTACAAGTACCGGAAATGGCTCACCGCCGAACCAACAAACCGAAAAATCGCGTGCTACCGCGAACCGCCCTTCGGTTTTGCCCCACCCGCAGCGCGGTCTCTCCGACTTGCCTAGTACAACAGAGTTACTCAAGGATAACCCCGGACTCTCACGGGTTACACCTACACCCTCTACCGAGTTGTATGAGATTCACCCCCCGTCTACGGTATATGCGCCAAATACGGAAGCCGTATCGCACCCTAAGGAGGGGGAGGACAGTGTAGATCGCGCTCCGGTTGCTCCGGCGTCCGCTGGACCTAACCAAGGTGTTGAATCTCAGAGTGAGACAGAATCCCGCGCTGGGAATGATCGCGCTGGCGCTGAGTCTCGTACACCCGAGACCTTGGCGAGAAATGAAGTTGGAAGAAGTGAAGAATCCCCCGCAGGGAGCGCTACAGCTAAGAAGGCTAGTGGCCCCGTTGGGACGCAATCCGAGTCGTTGGAGCGTACTGTATCTCGCTCGCGCGAACGCACTGTCTCCGCCGACCCGTTCGTGGGACGAGGCGACATGGAGAGCGATGCATAGCCCACCTGGGAACAGCCCATAGCGGCAGGAGGAAGGAAAGATGAATCCATGAGGATTATACTGGAAAGCCTGAAGGAGGAAGTAGTCAAGACCCCTGAAGGGCACGCTGGAGCACACGGAACATGCCGAGGTGCTGGACCCGTAAGCACGGTGAACGGCACCACATCCAGTACGCATGTGCAGCCCGACGGCGAGAGATTCGAGATTACCTGCTGTAAGCATACGCCATTGCTGGAGGATAGTGCACGTTGCTTGGCAACCGCCGGCTGGCGGGCCTGACACTGTAAATACCGTCACGGGACCTGTGGCGCGCACGCGCGCCCGGGTGCGCCCAAATATCCAATGAAAATGGAGTGCACCGCAGGTCATGCGCCATGGCCCGACGTTCCGCCGCCCTCTGCAGGGAGTGCAGTACGCCACTCCTCCGTCACAACGGCTCTCCCGCAACAAATGTGAAGGTATTGCCGCTTCACGGACGCGACCGTTCGTCGATTAGTAGCCCGTTTGGGATAGAGAAGAGTTTGCCGGAAACCGGAGATCGAGAGCTTTCGATTGAGCTCAGTTTTGAGGCAATTGGACGCCGGTGTCGGGAGTTAGCGCACTTCGTCGCGACGGCCTGAAGACACTACGGACCACACGTCCTCCGCCCCGAGAACCGGTTCGAAACCCGAAGGAACCACTACCCCGCCTGGGTTTTGCCCATTGTCACTCCCTGATGTCGGGTAAGGACAAGGAAGAAGCCGAAGATGGCGTATACCCACAAGAATTCGTGTTAGATCGTATCGTGGAACACAAGGAAAGCCCCGAAGGGAAACTATTGTATAGAATCCGTTGGTACGGCTATCCGCCTGACGAGGACACTTGGGAGCCAATTGAACACCTCCCTAGGTCCAAGGTCATGTCGTATCACCGCCGTACTCGGACGCCATTGCCTCCAACATTGGATAACGCGATGGTCGGGTAGCTCGCTTACCGGTGTGCTCTATTGTACTCGTGCCCGCCTTGCGGTTGGAAGAAAGAAGTCAGCAGCTCGGAAGAGCGGATGGAACCACGGTGCGGGGCTGAACGCAAACCCATCGCGGAGTGGATCGCGTAGTGCGAGAGATTCCTTCGATATCCAACCAACTTGGTTTGCCATCAGCGCCATCGCTTGCACAAAATTCCATAACGAGACGTTCACCGGAACCATCGGTTGGGACTGAGGCAATGGAGCCATCGCAGAACCCGGGTGAGGGTGGTGCGATGCGCTCGCCTGACCCGGTGGGTGATGAGGAAACTGGTTCGGGTTCTTCGAAATCGTATCGGATGCTGTACTGTGATCCAGTCTTGATGTCAGGGAACTCTGTTTGCCTGAGTGCATATCGCGCTTGCGAGGTATGGAAACCGTGAAGTCGGTACCGCTCATCGTCGTCACGTATTTACCTATTCACGTTTGCGCAAAACGTCTGCCTCGAAGTCGTTCTCGGCTCCAAGGAGGGGGAGATGTAGAGCAACGCATACCGCGTGATAATCGGGATGATGCAACTCATAAAGTCAGGGATGAGTATAGGAGGATGCACTCCCAATGTATGAGTGGGACCCAATTTTGGAGGTTACTTTTGTACGGCTTTCCCACGTCTGTGTTCGCGTTTTGCTAGTTAGCAGCAAGGGGTTGATACAATGACTTCATCAAGCGCTGTTCACGAGAGAGTAACAACGTAAAGTCAGGAACAAAGAAAGCAGAGTTGACACCAAGATCGAAACAAGATACAATATTCATTAAACATATTCTTAAGAAGGCACGCTCAAGACCGCACAATTCATTATTTTGGTATGTCTCATCCCATTAGAACCACGCTGCAAAGAATATTTGAGATTTCTCATATATCTGTGCATTGTTGTAATGAATCTATCAAGCGCTCTTCCCTACAGAGTGACGAAATTATATCAGGAACGTAAAAAGCAGAGTTGAAGTACTCATCAGAAAAAGACACAATGTAGATTAGACGGATGCTGAAGAAGGCACGTAAAGGTCTGGCCTGTTTATGGTTTGGTATGTCATATCCCGTAGGAATCACGATGCAGAGATGTTTGAGGTTTATCATAAATTTGAACATTGCTACATTGAATCTATCAAGAGCTCTTCCCGACAACGTTAAATCAGGAACGTAAAAAGCAGAGTTGAAGAATTGATCGAAACAAGACACAATAATGATTAGACGGATGCTGAAGAAGACACGTACGGATCTGGGCTGTTTATGATTTTGTATGTAATATCTTATAAGCCCCACGAGGTAAAGATGTTTGAGATTTATCATTAATCCGGGCATTGCTACAATGAGTCTATCAGGCGCTCTTTCTGAAACTGCAACAATGTGAATTCCGGATTGTAGGACGCAAAGTAATAGCACTGTTCCAAGCAGGACAAACTACCGATAAAGTGCGTTCTTATAGGAAAAAGTGCAAAAATGCGCTGTTTACTACTTTGTTAGCTTATGACGCAAAGACTCAGTATGGAACGATTGGTGAGAGGCGTCAGAACTCTGGGCATTAGTACAATGAATGTATCAAAAGCCCTTCTCGAAAGAGTACCAACGTAAGGTCACGAATTTGTAGAGCAGAGTTGAAGCAAGCGCAGCAGGAGAGAATATTGATAAAACGGATGCTGATGAAGGGTAGACCAAGCGTTTGCTGCTCATTACGTTTGTAAGTCTCGGCTGAAAAGGCTCACGTTGCAACGATAGGTAAGAGGTATCATAAACTCTGGCATTTCTACAATAAATCTCTCAAGTTCTCTTGCCTAAAGTGTGGTAACGTGAGATCAAAAATGGAGAAAGCAGAGTTGAAGCAATGATTCTAACAAGACACAATATTGATCAAAAGTTTTCTGAAGAAGGCATGTACAAGACTGGTCTGTCTACTGGATGGGTATTTCTTATCACATAAGCCTCACGATGTAAGGAGAGGCAAAAGTTATCACAAATCTGGGCCTTGCTATAATCAATCTCCCAAGCTCTATTTCGGAAAGAGTAACGACATGAGGTCAGGTAGGCAGAGAACGGAGCTGAAGGAGTGAGCCAAACACGACAGAGAGCTCACAATACAAAGAGACATCAACGTTATCATAAATCTGGGGGTTAATACAATGACTTTATCAAGCGCCCTTCTCGAGAGAGTGACAACGTGAAACCGGGAACAGAGAAAGAAGATTTAAGCTCATGATCGAAACAAAATACAATATTCATTAAACACATTCTGAAGAAGGCACGTAGATGACAAGGCCATTTACTATCTGGGTATGTCGTATCCCATCGGAGCCACGATGCAAAGATATTTGAGAATTATCATAAATCTGGGAATCGCTACAATGAATCTGTCAAGTGCTTTTCCCGAGAGAATGACAACGTCTTCTCAGGAACGTAAAACGCGGAGTTGAAGGGCTGATCGAAAAAAGATACAATATTGATTAGAAGGATGCTCAAGAAGGAACTTACGGATGTGAGCTGTTTATGGTTTGGTATGTCGTATCTCATAAGCCCCACGAGCTAAAGATATTGGAGATTTATCATTAATCCGTACAACTCTGGACTGTTTATTCTTTTCGAAATGTCGTACTCCACAAGCCCCACGATGCAAAGATTTTTGAGATTTATCATAATTCTGGACATTGCTACAATGAGTCTATCAAGCGATCTTCCCAAGAGCGTGATAAACGTACATCAGGAACGTAAAAGGTAGCGTTGAAGGGTTGAACCATTGAAGCATTGATCGAAAAAAGATAAAATATTGATTAGACGGAAGCTGAAGAAGGCACGCACAGGTCTGAGATGTTTATTCTTTTTATAATGTCTTATCCAATAAGCTTTAGGATGCAAACATATTTGAGATTTATCGTAAATCTGGGCATTGCTACAATGAATCTATCAAGCGCACTTTCGGCAACGGCAGCAATAGAAATTCCGAACTGTAGAAAGCAGAGTAAAAGCAGTGTTTCAAGCAGGACACATCACCGATAAAGTCGTTGTTCATTGTTTTTATTATGTCGTACCCCATAGGCTCTGCGATGCAAACATATTTGAGATTTATCATAAATCTGGGCATTGCTACAATGAATCTATCAAGCACCCTTTCCTAAAATGTAGCAATGGGAATTCCGGAACCTAGAGAGCAGAGTAACAGCAGTGTTCTAAGCAGGAAACATCACTGATAAAGTCCGGGATTATTTTTTTTATTTTGTCGTATTCCATAAGCCCTGCGATGCAAACATACTTGAGATTTATCATAAATCTAGGCATTGCTACAATGAATATATAAAGCGCCCTTTCCGAAACTGCAGCAATCAGAATTCCGGATTGTAAAGAGCAGAGTAACAGCAGTGTTACAAGCAGAACACACCACCGATAAAATCCGTTTTACGAGAGGAAAGGACAAGAATGCGCTGTTAACATATACATAAGATTTATATCATTGTTTTTATCATCTCGTATGTTATAAGCTCTTCGATTCAAACAGATTTGAGATTCATCATAAATCAGGGCATTGCTACAATGAATCCGGAAATCCACTTCCGAAACTGCAGCAATGGGAATTCCGGAAGGTAGGGAGCAGAGTAAGGACAGTGTTCCAAGCTGGACACACTACCGATTAAGTGCCTGTTTATTGTTTTCATTATGTCGTATCCTATAAGCTCTGCGATGCAAAGTTTTTATTATGTCGTACCTCATAAGCTCTGCGATGCAAACATATTTCAGATTTATCATGAATCAGGGCATTGCTACAATGAATCCGGAAATCCCCCTCCCTGAAACTGCAGCAATGGGAATTCCGGAAGGTAGAGAGCAGAGTAAGAGCAGTGTTCCAAGCTGGACACACTACCGATAATGTCCGTGTTTATTGTTTTTATTATGTCGTACCTCATAGGCTCTGCGATGCAAACATGTTTGAAATTTATCATAAATCTAGGCATTGCTACAATGAATCTATAAAGCGCCCTTTCCGAAACTGCAGCAATCAGAATTCCGGATTGTAAAGAGCAGAGTAACAGCAGTGTTACAAGCAGAACACACCACCGATAAAGTCCGTTTTAAGAGAGGAAAGGACAAGAATTCGCTGTTAACATATTTGAGATTTATCATAAATCTGGGCATTGCTACAATGAATCTATCAAGCGCCCTTACCGAAAATGTAGCAATGGGAATTCCGGAATCTAGAGAGCAGAGTAACAGCAGTGTTCTATGCAGGAAACACCAGCGATGAAGTACAGGATTATTTTCTCTATTTCGTCGTATCCCATAAGCTCTGCGATGCAAACATGTTTGAGATTTATCATAAATCTAGGCATTGCTACAATGAATCTATAAAGCGCCCTTTCCGAAACTGCAGCAATCAGAATTCCGGATTGTAAGGAGCAGAGTAACAGCAGTGTTACAAGCAGAACACACCACCGATAAAGTCCGTTTTAAGAGAGGAAAGGACAAGAATTCGCTGTTAACATATTTGAGATTTATCATAAATCTGGGCATTGCTACAATGAATCTATCAAGCGCCCTTACCGAAAATGTAGCAATGGGAATTCCGGAATCTAGAGAGCAGAGTAACAGCAGTGTTCTATGCAGGAAACACCAGCGATGAAGTACAGGATTATTTTCTCTATTTCGTCGTATCCCATAAGCTCTGCGATGCAAACATGTTTGAGATTTATCATAAATCTAGGCATTGCTACAATGAATCTACAAAGCGCCCTTTCCGAAACTGCAGCAATCAGAATTCCGGATTGTAAGGAGCAGAGTAATAGCAGTGTTACAAGCAGAACACACCACCGATAAAGTCCGTTTTAAGAGAGGAAAGGACAAGAATGCGCAGTTAACTTATACATAAGAGTTATATTACAAATGTGGGAATTTCTATAATGAACTGTCAGACACCATTTAGAAAGAAGCTAAGACGCGCACTGACAGCAGTGGTGGCAACTAAATTTGATGCTATTGGCTTGCATGCGAATGAAGGCGAGTAAGAAAATAGGCTGGATATTACTTTGATACGTCTTGGCGCAATGGCTCGAAGATTTATAGAAACAGAATGCTTATAATAAAACTGAGCAATTCTACAATGAATATATGACGAACTCTGAAACTATACCCCACCCTATTCTAGAAATATTGTTTTCTCAGAAACCCTTCGTGTCACCCGAAATCTGTGTTAATCTGTGTGGGTGTGTGTGTGTATGTAATCTGAAAGCCTCATGAATGACATAAATCCATGAATACCTGAATCCGTCAGGGATGGAAAGATTTCTAATAAAACCCAGGAGTATAGTGGGAGGCTTGAATCTGATGAATGACACTTGCTACAGTGCGCGATGGGATTGCTAGAGAGGGCGTTGGAATACGATGAAAGACGCTCTTGGCAGAGCAACTCTGAGAGAAGGGCTTTTAGAGAAACCAGAAGTTTAAAGAGAATGGATGCTCAGAAGATTTAGGTTTAGGGTTCTCAGGTACTTTTGGTTTAGGGTTCTCAGGTACTTGTAGAATGAAAGGATTCAGGGACTTGGAAATGTCATGGATTCATGGATTAAACAGAGTAGAAATGACAATGTATCCTGAATCCTAAATCTGTGAAAAACAAGAATCCAGAAGCGTGTATCTGAAAAGTCCGGGCCTGAATCCGCCCTGTATAGTTATTGTAACCCTTTCCAACGCAGTACATAACACATGTTGATGTGAGACCCTCATTGACTCGAAGAGATCATCGCACTTATTCCGTGCTGCAATGCAGTATAACTCACACGCGTCCGTAACTCCAACGTACTCCTCTTCCATACCAATTGAACACTGTGCAGAACTAGGCATACTAAGTACATCACCAGCGTCCTCTCTGATCTCGGAATACTTAGACATGCACTGGATGTCATGGAAATTAAGATCGACCATGTTCATCCCGAAACCAAAACCACGTAACAGGCTCTCGTAGCAAGCCTTCCACGCCACACATTCTGGCGAAGCATCCCGGAACTCCGGTACATCCTGGACCCCTCGGGCGTCTGGTAACATTACAATCCGTTGCCGTTCGGTGCCAATGTATTTCCTCATGCGAAGCAGCTTTTAGAGCAATGTGAAATCACTGACGCGCGTCCAAATCGATACGTAGTAATGATTTGGCTGTGGAAACGGGTTCGAGCATGATGAGGAGCAGAAACCCCTCCCACATCTTATACATACGGCATGCTTTCGAGTACGACGCTGGTCACGCTCACTCCAATAGGAGCTCGTTGGAAAGGGCCCGTCTTTCGCAAAAGTTAAGTTTTGACCTGCTGCAGTAAAACGCAATTTTGAGGCACTTTCGTAACGTTACAGATCTTGAAACCGCCATCATACGATTCAGCGGTCTGAGATCTACATAAAAAGGTATCATGTCGCAGGTAGCAGAATATGGGGAGCTACGAAAGTTTTGGTTGGAAAAGGAGGCCTATTGCATTACGAAGCTGAACCAACCAAGTGCGAGACCTCGATCACTAACGCACAGGAAGCTTATGGCGCTTTACGAAGTTCTTTATAAGCCTACTAAGCGTCGTAACAGCATGCTATCAAGTTTCTCAGTGTTGATATGCAGAAGAAGAACCGATCAGGCTACATGTCTGGTGCGGATAAGCTCTTGAAGGCGAAGGTTGTGGCTGCCTTTTGTCATTTTGAAGGCTTTGCTAACACAAGATTCAACCTCTCTACTCTAAACACAGTGCGAAACTGGCCCCTTCAGAAGATACGCAACACCGTTAGTCAGTGGATGAAGCAGCTGGATGATGATCCTTGGATGATACTGAAGTTCGTCAATGAGAAGAAAGAGGTCAATAGGAAGACACAGAGGGAAAAGTCGTGCGCACAGCACTCAAGATCCGCAGCGAAGCAGTCAATACCGTCTCCAAGAGGAGAACCAAGGCAGGCCACAACCGTAGTTGTATCTGCGCTAAGTGGGTTGGAATCATATATTGATTGGACAGTGCCTGGTGATCTAGCACTTCTTGACAAGCTCCAACAGAACTTGGAGAACGAAGATGCTGAAGTGAGAAGGAATGAAGGTTCTTCCGTGATTGTAATTGAGGATAATCAGGATAAAATTCATGTCGTTGAGAGAGTAGGTAAGACAATTACGGCCATGATACAAGAAGGTGTAACAGAGTTCAACTTTGCCAGTCTCATTGCGAATCAGGTATCGAAATCTGCCTCTGATATACAACAGAGTGGAACGTTGAATTTTATTGGTGGGACAGAGCAAGACGAGCTGAAGATTACTCGAAACGATGTCAAAACTATTAACAGACTGAGTTGGGCAAGAGATCAAGCTGTGCTTTTTGCATCGACGTTCTTGTCTAATTGGACACTGCCGGCGATGAGAGACGTGTTCGTACTGGATCCCATGTTTGCCACACATTGGTGGGACAGTGTCCTTAACGTGAACAGTAACGACCTACCTCTGAGACAACGAGAGGTTAAGTCTAATACCCGCTCCAAAGTCAACAGTCATGAATTAGTTTGAAAGTCAAAGGTGACATTCTTGTTCATGTGTGGAAACAGACACTGGAGTCTCGCAGTACTATTTGATCTTCAGGATCTTCTGTCGTGGTTCGAAGACAATTCGGACTTCCACGGTTTCGGATCAGCCCCCAAAGCGCCGCATGCAAGGTGTATCATCCTTGATAGCTTGGGCAAAAAGGCCTCGTTGCATACAGAGTTCTCAAGTAACCTGATTCTTTACTTATGTTGTGCCTTTCCTCGTTCCACGCTGGGCTACAAACAACTCAATGATATACTACCGATACATGAACACAGAATGGCGCTACAGAACGCGACTGAATGCGGCTTTTACAGTACATATCACGCGAGTTTAGTCACGCGACTGGAGTTATTTCGCACAAGGACTGTCAAAGAATGAAAAACATATCTCAAAGATTCGTATAAGAACTACTCTTTCACGGAATATAGCCATTTAATTCAGACAAGAATGCGTCTCATGCTCTTCAAATTTGAGAAGAACAGGAGGCAAGCAGTCCATACCAACGTGCATTTATGGGAAGACAACCACGAGAAAGACGTTGACGTTGCTACAACTCCAAACTTGATGGTCCAGGGACATAACTTTCGACTAGAAAAGTACACTCTCGTCGCACTGGAAGCCAGACGAAGGCTCTGAATGCATTCGATATGAACAGGGATGCTGCGAACAAGACAGTGCATCAGCGTACGAGCTACCAAGGTGATAAAGAACTGTACTCAATGAAAGATTTTAGTGCTCCGGGTGAACATAATCAGCAGAGCTTGAAGAGTCCTATGCTCGTGAATCCAGTCTAATCTCCAAAACCATCTACGCAGAATGCAACCAGATCTGAAGAGGGCGTCGCCTCCACCAAGGATATCAGTCAAGAGACCGCCATTATAAGAGCTCTTCTTGATTTTTCTCTTCGGACGTGCCTTGCCAGCGAGCGCTACCACGATATCATGGAGAAGTCACTGGTCAGCCCACAAGTTAAAACAATGTTAAAGAATGCCACCGAAAAGAAGGATATTGTGCAGTCCATCACATACCTCACACCGATTCTCGCTCCCACCATCCAAGAGGTTATAAGAAGCACAATGCCGAATTTCATCCCCGTGCCGAACCTCTTGCACAAAGACAGTCTGTCAGAGAGAGAAACCACTGAGCAGCCTACAACACGACGGTAACATCAAATCAGGACGAACACGATCTGATTTCTTTGGTATCTGAAGGTAGTGGACTGATGAAAGACACGAAGGATCTGTCGATCCAAATAGAATGGAAAGAATGTATGGAAAAGGCAAAGCGTCTGGTGGAGAAGGTGAAGAGTAACCGTAACTCAAGATAATTGCACTACAACGAACCGCACACCCAGACGCTGAAGTGAGCAGAGCTTCAGAGATGGAGGAACTTTTCCTTCATTTTGAAAACTTGCAAACCTGCTAACCGTCAGCAAATATTTTTGTATCGCCTGGTTTAAAAAGTATTAAAATGAAAAATTTAATTTTTGCGTTTTTATTCATCCGATCGCGTAACAAAATTTGAACCGAACCTGTATAATTTCGGAATGCATGTTTTTGACCGGAAAAAAATTTCTAGGAGTTTAATCTTCGGTTGGCAGAATCATTAGGAATCGTTTTCTGCTTTGGGGATCAGGAAATAATTATCTTCCTCACTGGATCTTGACATCACAATTTTTCTTCTGCTCTCATTGCTCCCGTGAAATTGTGCAGGTTATGGCAAGTGAAACAGGCGAGTTTAAATATCCGACACGGATCCATACCAGAATTATGTTATTAGTTCTGTACGGCAAGTTGTACACCTCGCACCTGAACCATTACAGTTTCGCTGCTTCGCTTTCGAAAACTTGTTTACACCCTCAAAGTAAGGACGAGGACCAACATGGAACTGAAGTTTGCTATGCAAATCGACCACTGCCGCCTGACAAAGGCGGGAGTTTGCTAATATATATGGTTCCCGCGAAAATTGAGTTGACGGTGTTTCGGTTCTGGTTCATAAAGTACTATGTACAATTCAATGGTGCTTGGGAGTTGAATGACGTAATACCGTGACTGGATGTCAAGGTCTTCTCTCAAGAATCACAACACTGATTTCTTATTCTGTCCCTTTTCCTATCACGTGGTCATGCCAACTTGCACAATAATTCCATCATCACTCTCCAATGACCCTGGATCTCTGTCCATTGGAATCAATACATTTGGAATGCTTCCGATCTGCATTGAGTGCTGATGTGTATTCCCGTCTCAATGGGCATTGGAGACTCACCTGTCACAAAAGCACTCTATCACACGTCTGTGTTCTGCAAAGTGGAATATAGTCTGTTCGCTTTGGAAACTAAGCTAGTTTTGGGGCTATTTCGGGCGCGCGAGGGGGTAGCAGAGGCTGGCACTCAAAAAATTAAGAAATTTTGGAATATTAAATTCCATTTCGCGCAGTTTAGTTCTTGGGTCCCCTAGTTTTTGTAGAGGTTCTACTTCGCCGCACCACCCCATTCACTCTTTTTCGCGACCCTCTCTCAAAACTGCACTCGTGCTAGTTTGCGTTTCCATTTTCTCCCATGTTGCAATGCCAATCGCAACTCATCTCACCTCAATCATCCCATCACTTCTTCCCAGTCCACACCACCCCCGCTATTTACCCATTTCTCGCCCCTCACGCGTTCGCATCCTCTCCCTCCGTCTCCGCAAACGTCATTTTGTAGAAGTCAGGTGGACAACCCTCCCCCTTCTCGTATACCCGCCTCGCCCCAAAACGGCTTCAAATCCCTCCCATCCTTCTCTCCTCCTGTCCCCTCAGAATCTCCTTCGCAGTCCGCGCTACCTCCGCCGCACTCCTAAACCCAGTCGCCACCGGAGCTCTGACTCACTCCCGCCGCACCTCCTCCACCACCTTCTTCATCTCCTTACGCCTCTTCTTCAAACGGCTCTTCCCATCCCCAACCCCACCACCCTTTGTCTTCGGTGTCACAGGGGACCCCTTCTGCACCGCCACCCTTCCCACACTTCCCTTCTCCGTCTTTCCTTCCACACCTCCTTTCACCTTCTCCTCTTCCACCAATCTTTGCCTCTTGCCCAGCTCCTTCACCTCCTTCTCCGGCACGTCCAACCTCTCGTTCAGAACCCTATTCTCCTCCAGCAACTCTCCAACCTCCCTTTCCGCACACTCCACTATCCCACACACATGATTCCTCATCTCCACTCCGAATACCGACAACGAATTCCGCAGGCTCGAAATCGCCTCAACCGAAACACCACTACCACCCCCACTCAGCACCACACCGCCCATTTCCGTTAAAATCTCCACAATTCCATCGTACAGTTTCTCCTTCATCACCAACCCCAACATCCCCACCCTCGCCTTCATCTGCCACACAAACCGCATCTCCCTGTCACCCTCGCCACCCACACTCTCTATCTAGTCTGGTCTCCAACCTCTAACTGACTCAGATGCACCGCAGCCCTTCTCTCCATTGCGACCCCCTCCACCTCCAATTCTACACCCTTCTCCACCTCATCACCATCCCCTCTCCTCGCCTCACACTTCTTTCCTTCATCAGCCACTTCCTTCTTCTGCGACATCCGACCAGCCGCCGTAATCACGTCCTCTTCCCGCTTTGGTGACGGCGTCGGCGGTACCTCCTTCCCTTCCAACAGTGCCAACAGCTCCTCATCCTTCACGTATGCGTTCGACATCTTCAGAAGAAGAAGTAGTAGTTGGATCGAAGTTTCCGCTGCGATACACTGCAATCGAGCTAAACTGTGCTGTCCACCCCCACTGTCCAACCACACGGGCTATATCCAGCACCATGATAGTCCCTGTTTCCCTCATCCCATTTCCCGCCAAAACATCTACTGTACACTTTCGCGCCTTCCACTATTTAAGCGCCACCTCTCTGTCTCCTCTTCGCGCTCACATTATCCCCACCCACCTCGCCTCGACCGGCGATATTTTTCTCTTCCACTATAACCTCACTCCATGGTTATAGCAAAACAGGAAGATATCGCCAGTGGAGGCAAGCTAGGGACTAGTGATTGTACTTAGAGTTGCTCACCCTCTGTCTCGACTGGGGGCATGTTCTTCTTCCGTCACATCCTGTGTGGGTTGTGACAAGAAAAGAATATGTCACCACTCGACACCGGATGGGTAACAATGATAGCACGTAGAGTAGTTCATCCTCCCTCTCAGCGTCCACTGGGGATATATTGATGGTCTCTCATATCCTTTCCCGGTTGTGATACAAGAGAAATACATCTCCAATGGAGACGGAGAATATAGTCGTGATAACACGTAAAGGTAACAATGTAATAAACAATAAATTTATGCTACTATCTCTAACCAACCTTTCGAAAACCAGCTATGACATGAGCTGGGTTACTCGAGCCAAAGATGGCAGATCCTGCAACTGAAATGTTTGCACCGGCCTTCACTGCTCCTTTCACAGTACTCAGTCCAATACCCCCATCCGCCTGTATCCCTATTCTTGGGTACAACTCCCTTGCATGTCGCACCTTATCAAGAACACCCTCCATAAACGCCTGTCCTCCAAACCCTGGCTCCACCGTCATCAACAATAACATGTCTACAACTCCTTCATTCATAAGTGCTTCGACGACCTTTATAGAAGTATTCGGGCGCAACCCAACTCCATCCTTTTAATTATGGCAATCCGAGTGAAGCTATAAAACCCGTTCACGTCATTTATGAAGCCAAAATGGTTCCTTTCATTCTGTATTCAAGCTCCCCGTAACTCGTACTTTACAACTACTTTACAACTCAGGTTCGAAATCAGTTTCATTCATTGTACACTTTCTACTCTTCCACCTACTTTTCATAAAACATCATCACACTTTGTGGCTTGTCGTCTCATACAAGCCCTATCATTCATTCAGTACAATCACATATCATACATTTCGCTCACTTTCACAAAGTGAACCATGTTCCCGTTCTGCGCTTTCCAACCGTTTGTACTTAAGTATCACTCTTTACCCCAGCAGTTCTCCGCCCCATCTTCCATTTCTATCGTCACACAAAAACATTCGAACACTTGCAATGAACTCCCAATCCGACATGCCTCCCACTCCGCCTCCGAGTCCCAGATACTCTGACGTCCCTCAGGCCTCATCTCCCGCCCGAAGGACTCGGGCCGTTATTGTTGGAAGGGGGCGTATATGTACCATGCTGGCAAACGAAGAAGATACGGTCATTTCCGCACACGAATTCTGCAGCATGGCTGCTACCTCTCATCTTTCTGATGTACCGATACTAGTTTGTGGAAGAACGAACACCCTGGAGACCGTAATTCAGGCTTGCCCTTATTCGCTCAGAGAGAATCTCGTTTTCTTCCAGAATGGAGACATCATACCATTGCTTTCGAAGCTCGGTGTGGACAAATGTTCAAAAGTTGTCTTATACGTTCGTGTCCCCTCAAGAAACGCAGCTCCGCAGGATGGTGTCACTCCTCAAAGTCCGGATGGTCTCACTGTCGCAACAGGAAAGTGGGCCTCCAACGTTGCAGACAGGTTTAGGTCTATGGGTCTCACTTGCGCGGTTGTCGACGAAGACACATTTCTCGTAAGCTATTATGAGAAGCTCGTGTGGCTATCAGCGTTCAACATCGTCGGGGCCTCAAGAGGTTTCATTCCTATCGACGTAGTCGCTACGGAGTGCAGTACGGTTTTGCTCACAATAATGAAAGAGCTGTTGAAGATAGTTTCGCTTAAGACAGGTACTACTTTCAACCTGGAAGAGACCGTTGGGCGACTTCTTGCATATGGGAAAACTCTCGTTGGCTTCCCTACTTCTTTCTCCGACTTTCAGTTTAGAAACGCGTACTTCTACGACTTTTCCCGCCAAGAAAGAAACATTGTAGGCTGTGACCCCGCTCCTTTTCATACAAACTACGTCAACGTTGTTAAGGAAAAGTTATCCCCCTCCCCATTCCCCCAGCTTTGAGGTAAGAACACATTACTTTTCGGTGTAGTAAACCTTTTAGAGATCGTTAAACATAAAAGTTACTTTATCGAAATGACCTGTTCCCTAACTTCACGTACAATGGACTGTCGAAGTGGAAAACAGAAGTTATCCACAATTTCGCAACTTTTATCGCCGGGATAGATAACAAACGCATCCATCTTCTGCAACAGGTCCCCAATAGCAGAATCCACTTCTTCTCTCTACTGCCACAGTTTGTTGTACACGAAATTGGAATTGAGGTTCACCTTTGGTACCTTCTGACGAATTCGTCTGTACGTCTTGCTCCGAGTAGGTGTCCCTTGTGTTCCAGATCGCTCGCCAGAAACACTTGAACGTGCCATTCTTGCGGACAGAAGCACAACGTCATCGTCCTGCTGCTCCGCAGTTTCTGGTGCAGTTTGGGGTACAGATGGACCAGCTCCTTGTGCGGATTGCGCATCCGCGTCTGGAAGGGGATCTTTTATGATCTCATCTTCCTCCTCTTGCACAGCCGTCCCCTGCTGAACCGTCTGTTTCGACGCAGAAGATCTCCTTGTGTCGACGGTTTGATTCATCGCAGGAGAAGCCCTTTTCGACGCAGTGGGCTTCGTAACGGAGGTAGACTTTGTTTGACCTGTCCGCTTCGTAGCTGGGGATGCTCTCGTCTTCATAGACCGCTTCCTAACAGACGACGGACCTGCCCGTGGAGGTGCTACTGATGCGCTACGTCTCGGTGTTGATGAACTTCGAATTGGCTCCGTGCGGCTTGTCGGCGTCATCACCTCACTCATAGCGCTCACCGTTCCTCGCTTGGACGTCGGAATGTTGGCTGCCACCGGTTCCATCATTTTCTCATCCCAAGGAGCGGCCGTCCGGAGATCCTGGATATATTGTGGAAGATCCAGGCCCTCCGCCCGGTAAGGGTAGAACGTCTGACCGCTTCGACTGATGAGAATATTATGAACCATCACAAGACCTGGGTCCAATTGCTTCCCGAGCAACTCGCGGCGTAGAACGCTTCCAATTCCATGCAACAACGCTTCCCCCACTATCACCTTTCCTTCATCCTCAATATCCATCTGCAGAGAAACCCGCATTCCACCTTGCAATAATCGAGTGCTCCGCCGAGTGCGAGGAGTCACGCTTTGCGTACGCTTTCGAACACGAGTTGGCTTCATGTTGAACAGCTGTTGCAGTGAAAGGTGTATATCAACAATACGCTCGCTCTGGACGATACAAGAACGGATGCGAGCCTTTACATGGCGACTTACGCTGGGCACCCCCGCTTTCGGCACCTCCTCCCAGCGCACTGCCAGTCTTGTCCGTGTCCTGTCCGTGGCCGCTCGCACACTGATTGTACGCTTTAGAGTCGTGGAGTTCGCGCAATGATGACTCACGCGAGCAATGGTGGCGTTCTCTAATCATGCTCTTCAAATGCTTTGCATAGTAGTCAAGAGTACACTCATTCACTTCCATGTACAGCCTACTCCCGCAAATACACGTGGACAGCGGCGCCAACGTACCGGCGGCCGGGTGTAGCGAAATCACTGCGGGCCGGCGTGTTTTGGGAGGTCCCGGGAAGGCGCCGGAATGTGGCCAGAACGTGCCCGCGGGCGGGGGGGGGGGTCCGTCGTGTTAGGGTAGCTAACCTAACACGACCGGACCCACCCGCCCGCGGGCATAAAATCGCACATTTTTCAAAAATTCGTCCAAAACGTGCCCGCGGGCGGGGGGGTCCAGTCGTTTTAGGGTAGCTACCCTAACACGACCGAACCCCCCCGCCCGCGGGCAAAAAATCGCACATTTTTCAAAAAATCGTCCAAAACGTGGCCGCGGGCGGGGGGGTCCGGTCGTGTTAGGGTAGCTACCCTAACACGACCGGACCCCCTCCGCCCGCGGGCACGTTCTGGTCACATTTTTGCACCCTCCAGAGACCTTCCAAAGCACTCCTCCCGGCTCTTCTGGCAGTGATTTCGCTGCACACGCTGTGCACCTATAGCAAACTAGAGAAAACTAGCGCTTCACACCCACTTGATCCGCGACTTTTAGCACAATACGCGACCTTTGCAATAGCTCCGAATCGCGTCGTGGCCGACATCAGAGCGACTACCTGGGCAACCCAAGTCTCTGAATCTTCTCCGCTTACCAATACAGTGGAAAACTTTGGCTTTCTAATGGGACCAAATGCTGGAGAAGCGAAGACACGTTGGATGATGGGGTATTTGGGTCGTCCCAGCTTAAGTGCCTTAGAAGACGAATCGAAGTGTTCAAGAGTCGGAACGAAACAGCCTTTCACGAGGGCCGAATTCACCAGAGTTATCCTTGTCTTTTCTGGGAAATATGTAATAGAGTGCTCATCCAGTGTTTCTTTCACGAGACTGAGGAAAGGAGGAAGGGTCTGTTCACCAATTTGATCAAGAATCGACCTTGTGTCCGTACTTGAGAACATCTCTCTAACAGCAGTCCTGTTTTTGAACTGGACTTACTTGAAACACAATGTTGAAGAGCTCGTAAAGTGAAAGAACGCCCTCTCATTGCAAACCGAGGAAACTGTGTGGAAGTTCCTGGTAAACCTGGATTACGCTGGTAAGGAGTATTGCCATTCCATTGCTTTCTAACATGTCCGTGCTCAATGGAGCGAATAGTCTCCTCCACAGCCGTTGCTGTTCTTCTGGACGTCTTTTTGTAGTGTCTCTTAAATAGCAGGTGTGCATGTTCGTGTATGCCTGCGTCGTAGTACTTGATACTTCCCAGACGGCGAATATCGTCCACGAGATGATCGAGAAGATGAAACTTCAGAGTTCCCAGTCTGGAGGGATGAAAATCCGCCAGAGTCTTTGTTGCGGAACGCTTGAAGGCTTCCATCTCCGAACTAAGACACAGGAGAGAGCTTTCAGTCCAATACGGGTCACGATTGTATCTGAATAAGGTCGAGGGCAAGTCCGAGTACTGAGAGAAAACGGTTGTGATTGGGGCAACGTCCTGTTCTCCACAGCATATGTCAAAGAATGCTCCTATGAAGGGAAAGACCATGTCAAGTGCTTTGTAATTTTTGCCCTCCAGCATTCCACGGAGACCGTCTTTCGTGAAGATACCATTCAAAGATTTGCCTTTCTCCTGCGTGGAGAAATCGATATGTAAACCTTTGGCAGAAGAATCGCGTTCTATGGCAGCTAGAATTTAGTTTGCATGGTTGAGGAGTTGGGTGCGTCTCGTTCGAAATGAACGCGATGCAGATGTTCTTATTGTAGTGCACAGGGTGTCTGACTGCAGCCTCTCGATTGTGGCCGTTTTTATCAGCTTTGAGATGCCGAGAGGCAAGTTTTGTATTGGTTCGAATGAGAACAGACTGTATGGAGACAATCCCGGGAGCATTCCAAGGCTTACGGAAGTTTCGAGGAACGAAGGAATGAGAGATATGGAATTTGAACGCATCAGAGTATCCGCTTGAGATCTCCTCTCCCTCGCACGACGTGGACGTCTTTCCGCCTCGTCTTTTTGTGCATGTCGCAAGATAGCTGTGTATGTCTTTCGGATGCTTTTCGTGTGCTTTTGAGAACGTCCGTTGAATGAGGTGGGAACAGAACTCCATAAAGATGAGCGAGGGGCTTTGCATCTATGACACGGGCTTTCCGTTTTGGTCTCATGAAGAATGGACAGAATGTCCTTAGCCTCAGGAATATCCGCACAATAACTTGCAAGCAGAGGATGGCACACTCGACTTAGTTTGTCTTCGCCGATGAACTCAAAACCTTTCTGCGTGAGATTTAGAATGGGCTCCAGGACTTGACGAAGAGATTCTTGAAGGATTTGCATCCTGGACTCGCGTAGAGACTTGCTAGAAACGAATGGCATTGCGTCTGCTTCAGATGCGGAAACCTCGATCAGTGTGGTAGGGAAGTATGCCACTACTGTGAGGTCATCACGGATACACTTACGGCGAAGCTCGTCGGAGAAGTTGAGAAATATGAGGTGAAGAGGATAGGCGGTAACCGATGTTTGCTTTAGAGTTGTTGAAGACTTATCGGTGTATACCTGCAGAAGACCTACGAAAGATTCACTGTAACTTATTTCTTGGGAGTACCACACTATTCTACTATCCAAAGAGCCCATGACCATTTCCTTAAGTTTTGAGGTGGCGTCTCTTGCGAGAGAGCCGGACATGGGGTGAGATATTTTCGTGGAGTGGGTCTGAGGTATAGGGTGGAAGAATGTGTTTTCGTTGTTAGCCAACTGGAGCTGTTTCACAAATGTCTGAACGGGGTCTCTCGTGTAGAGGGTGGCGCTGAACTTACATCCTTCTGGCGAGACAGTTCTTCGATTGAAACCGTCCTTTGAGACGTATCGTTCGAAAATGGCGTTCTTCAGTTCTGTACAGCGCTTGGAACTTGTTATGGTCTCGTTGAATCGCTTTTGCGAGAATCGCGGGTCCCGAAGTAGCCCAATTAGCTCGTTAGCCTCACGATGACCAAGGTTGGAAGCTACTGAAGCCAGACAAACCGTGAGATAATCCATATGCAAATCACCAAGAGCCTCCTCAGAAGGCACTGGGCGGGAACTGCTTCCGTGTTCTCGCTCTAATGACGCGGGACCCGGGGAAGGAGAAACACAATGCGAAGTGTCCGGAATGGGAGGGGCGCACGGAGTGGGGTCGACGATGTCCTCGGACACCGGAGGCTCGGGAAGGCGACAAGGGGCAGTGACCGTTTCGGAAGATGCGGGCGCGGATGCGGAAAGCTTGAGACGCTTGCTTCTCCGAATGGGACGGCTATTGTCGTCTTCCAGCGCTGCTTTCAGACGAAACGGGCAATGGTTGACATGCTGTTGAAGAGATAAGACTCCTCGGCGAGTAACGAAGGGGCACCCACGCTTCTTATGTGTACAGTAGTAGACCATGGGAAGAAGAAATGAACGAGAAACGACGACAAAGACTGCAAGGGAAGGGCGTCCGAAGGGAGAAGGAGGTCGAGCGACAGTCAATATCAACGTTTTGCTCAGAACGGAGAATATATTTTGAGTTTAAATCACGTGCTTTCTTTCAAAAAGGAACGTAGGTACACGTCGACCTCAAGACAAGGGTGTACTTCTCGTATTATCTACCACTGGTTATAAACCTGTGGTTTCCCAACGTTGTACGCTGTACACTTGTCCAATCTCGCACAGAAAAATAAATCTATTCCCTCCGCCGCCGCCCCCGCCCGTCCGACGTCCGACCTTTTGTTACCGTCGTGATCCGTGCCATCCTCGCGTTCTACTCCGCTCCGTCGTACTTTTTTCCACCCTCGCACTCGCTACGAAGTGCGAGGGCGGAAAAAAGTTCGACGGATTACGAAGTAGCGTGATGAGAATGGATTCCATTAAGCGGACATGAAGCGTTCCTCATTCTCTTTCTCCGCCCTCGTCGGACGCCTCCCTAAAGCGGACAGCATTCGTATCTCACGGATGTATTCCGTGCAGTCTTTCCGTGCAGTCTTTTCGTACGTGCTTCCATTTCCTTCTACGTATCTTTGTTCTAAACTAACCAATCCTCACCACGTCTCTTCGCGCTCTGCGACATGTAAACGGCAGGAAAAAGGCTTTGGGTTACTTTTGCGAGTTACTAGGTCCCTCGACTTTTCTAGCGCAACGTTTCTGTTTTGCTCTTATCAATGGTACGTTCTATCGCATTTTAACTGTATCCAACGGATCATTGACTAACTTATGGATACTTTCTGCTTGCGTATACAGGTAAACGACCAATTTCATTTCGTCTCTCAAGATCGATCTCTGGCTGTTCGGGATAGGCGATTCTGGTACTTGGTTGGGATATAGGCTGCTCTCTCGTTTATCGCATCTTGCGGTATGTTTGCTGCATGAGCATTCTTGGTGTCCTTGCTTGTCAGTTCTCGCTTCGACACCTTTCGCGCTTTACGATGATGGTGGGCTGGTAATCTAACCGATCCCTTTCCTTCTTCTTTTTCATTTTGCGAGTTACTAGGTCCCTCGACTTTTCTAGCGCAACGTTTCTGTTTTGCTTTATCAATGGTACGTTCCATCGCATTTCAAATGTATCCAACGGATCATTGACTAACTTATGGATACTTTCTGCTTGCGTATACAGGTAAATGACTTTTGATGCGGACGTAGCTCACGAGTTGCAGGTGCAGGTTCCTCAAGTAGGGAACCATGCATCTGGACATGGTTCCCTACATGAGGAACGGAGAGGATGAGGCGCTTCGCGCCTCATCCTCTCGGAGTGCGTATTTGTTCTACCGATACAGCCGATGGTGGACTTGCAGTCTGCGGCATCTGCCGCAGATTGCGCCTACACCCGCTCCATCATGGGGATATGGTACATGTAATATAGCGAAGTAGTGGTTAGCAAAAGCGGTCGATAGAAGAATAGATACGAATAAAACGGTATGATTTCATAATGGGCATCATCTGTACTAGCACTAGTATTCCATGCGTTGCAGGGTATCATTCCGCAGAAGGTATCGTGTAATGTGCACCTTAATGGAAACTGAACCTAGACTTCGCGAAATACAGTTCAGGTAGCCCTCGACTAAAGAAATAGCACGAGTGGAAAACCCACCAGTATTTACTGCACAGCGATTCTGGACGACCCAAGCAATTATCTCCAAATTTTGAAATAATTGATCTCGATATTTTTTCAAAACATTTACTGGACGACCCTTGCCAATTTCTGGACGACCCTCGCCAAAAACTAGCATCTGCAAGAGACAGACGCAGGGAGTAGCTGTCGCGATGTTTCAGCTTAAGTCTTTTTCAGGAAGAAGGAGACGACTTCAGTCATGGGCTGCTCACCTCTTTGGTCGTCTTATCTGTCGGCACCTCAAAACTTGGATCAGTCTTCGTCTACAGCTCTGGACCCGCTTTTGGTCTCGAAATCGGCGCCGGGTATCAATGCGACATATGTTCCTCTTGTTACACTAACACCAAGACGTTATGTGTTCATCTGCGTAAAGCGCATGACGTTACTCAGTTCAGGAGATCTTCTGGAGACATTGGTCCACACAAAGTTGTGAAAGTGCAAACGATGTTCTCAAGCGGGAGACTGCGAAAGTACTTTCCTGTTTCCCTAAAAAACGCAATTGGCGAGCTTATTGTTGTTTCAACCGTCGAGGACGTGGTATCGTAATCGCCGATCCAAAGCTGTCAATCTTCCGCCCAAAAATGTGCCGCCAGAAATGGCCCTAACGTAAGTGAAGGAGATCCGGATGGGGTGATGAGTGCTGCATCTGGAGTCGTAAGCATGTTCAACAGTTTTTTCGAAAACGAAGAGAACAAAGACATTCACGATAGTCTCAAATCAACTTTTGTCTCCATTTCCCGTGTAGATGATGTTCTGGACGCACGAGGTATACAAATGAAGCAAGCGTATGCGCTTTGTTCGAGTGAGCAACGGGATCAAATATTCTCATGCGTCTCTGCGGATGTGGATATTTATCTGGGAAGCATACCGAATCTAACTTTAGATATACCGCATTCAGTTCTAACCTGGTGCAATTTGAGATCAAACGGAGAACGTGTTGACCCCTTCCGGACGGTTTCCGAGAAAGCTTGGAAACAATATGCATCAGAGCTCTGTCGTTTCGTATGCTTCTTATGTTGTGCGTCTGAATCTTGCCCTAACCTGCTCGATCAATGTACACAAATGGTGCTCAAGGAGTACATTTCATTATGTTTCTCAGATGAAAGTCCAGCTACATCACCGTGCAAAGCGAAAGGTCAGTCCATCCGGTTCCAGAAGCTACATGACCTCTTCAAATCCACTTTACTCAAATCTTGGCCCCTGTGCCAGTCTACAACACGTATGGATGTCAAGACTTGCTTCTGCTGCCGATGTGTGGCAAGTAATGATGAGCAGAAATACAGATTTCATGAAGCGTGGAAAGTAACAAAACCTCTCGCGGCTCTTCAGTATGCCGTTAGCTCATGTGTGATTGTCAAACTTCATATATCCAACCAGCTCTTGGAGAGCAATTCCTGTGACAAAACGGCCCTCCAGACGAGATTCACAAAGATTAAGGACGCAGTCATGACTGACCAGAACACAGTTGCTTCTTACGTCAGAGGTATGCTTGATTGCGCTATGGGCCTCGTGTATCAGGAAGACATTGACCTATCATTTGAGACATGCCAACAGCATTCGAAGTGTGGAATAATCAAAGACAATCACTTACGTCTGACAGATCTAGGAGCGAAGGTCCTAACGGCTCAAAAACAGATTGAGGACCTGTTTTCGAAGCTTCTTTTCGGCAAAGGTGTATCTGATGGTTTCCATAGTCAAGTTGGATCCTTTCATGATAATCTCAGCAAGAAATCTGTCGCGTTCTTCTTCTTTTCTTACAACAGGGAAAAGGTATGGACTCAGAACAACATAGCTCACGTTCTACGCTCTGTCAGTTTTCCTTCTACGTTAGAAGACGGTCACGGTCTATCTTCTACTGAGGACATTGCCAGTTATTTTGGAGTTAATATTCGGAAATCAGTCGCTATCCAGTGGCTGAATCAATGTCAAGAGCTTCAGCGCCGCTTTCTGTTCTGCATTCACATTTCATCCCGATCTCCAGCCCGAGCGACAGAACTCGCAACGTTGCGCATAAGGAATGAAACGTGTGGTATGCGCAATGTTTTCATCTCCCAGGGACGGATCATGATTATCACCAGATGGTTAAAGACAAGAACCTTGAAAGGATTTGCGCTCCCCATACTTAGATTTCCTGATCAGGTGACCAGTGAGCTGCTTATCAAGTATCTTACTCTCATCAGACCAGTGGAAGCATCTCTTGTGGGTTTTTTTCATGGAAACGATGCAGGAGCCGTTCATTGAACAAAGATGTTCGTGAACAATGGCTCTCCTTTCAAAGAGGCCCAAATACGGTCTGTTATTTCGAAGGAGCTCCTGTTCAACGGGATTCCGTTGAATTTCAACCACTACCGTGGATACCATGTCGGAATGGTTCCGATCGTTGCTGAAGGAAAAGCGCAGGGCTTTATTGCAGAGATTAGAAAACAGTCTTGCTCCATCGGACATGACCAAGCAGGTCATAGCTTGCAAATCGCTGAGAGGGCATATGCGCGAACACTTGAGGAGCTTTACGATATGGGTCAATCCACACTCCACAATTACCGCCAGTTTTCGAACAGATGGCACGAACTCCTTTGCCTTAGTGCTGCTGGTAAAGAAGCTGCATGCGATGGGGAAGTTCGTCCTCTAAAGAAACCTAAGCTTTCGCACTCTGATCATCTAAAGATTTCGGAACAACAAGTCTATGCCCAATCCAAAGATGGAAACCCCGTGAGCTCAGCCGAAGCGATCAGTCTGAAACGAAGTCAGAATGAAAAGGGTGTATTAGAAACCCAAATTGGTTTTGATTACGGCCAGGTTCTCAATGGCGGATCCAATTTCCGGGGAGCTCGTCAAAAGCTTTCTTCGTCTGGTACTGTATTGGTTGAAGAAGACCATAATAAGTACGAACACATGCTCTTACTTTTTCTCACCGAGTTGCGGTCAATGCTGAAAGATCCTTGCGCAAAGTTCAAATCTCAGATTCAGTACAATGTCACCACCGACGTAAGCGAAACAAGGGAGAACGTGTTTGCTGTGATTCCAACCGGATCTAGGAAGTCTCTCTGCATGCTTTTTCCAACCTTCATGGCTCGCGGTTCTCTCTCAACCATTATTATAGTGCCGCCTGTTTCCTTTGTCAGAGAATTTAAACTAAGAGCCTCAAAGCTTCAAATTTCTACCTGTACGAGTATCCCGTCTCCCGACCAAGCAGACCTCTACATTCTTACACCAGAGAAGGTCAGAAGCGAGGCTTTCACTCAACTCATATCAAGACTGATGGCATCTGCCTCACTCGCTCGCGTTGTCATAGATGAGGCGCACCTCACCAGAATGTGGTCCAACTTTCGTCAGGCTCAGCGAGATATACGTTATGCTTTGATCAAAATACCATCCAGCATTCCTAGAGTGCTTCTGAGTGCAACAGTGCCCCCAACGGAGGGACCCGCAGTCATTGCCGTTCACGGGGAACGGCGGGCCATTGTATTTTCAATGCCAACAGTGCGAAAGAACCTTGAGTTTTCGGTGTAGCCTGGGACACAGGAAAGGTGAACAATCAACGATCTTCGTCTGGAAACTACACGAACGCGCGGCAACAAATGTTGCAGGCCACTGTCAGTTTGCTGAGAACTGAAGTAGAAATAATATCTCGGTCTGAACTTCTTGTCTCCAATGGTGATGGAAAGCATATTCCATTTTTCCGAGTTTTCTCGACTTACAAGTAACAGTTCTCCCATACTATGCGGCGATGAGTGTCGAAAGTAAGGAACGAATGTATAGTGCTTGGTGTACACCAAAATGGGCTCGTAAGCAAACTGACTCCTCGAGATCTGTCAAAATTTTGTTAATGGTATCCACTTGTGCTTTTGGCACGGGAATAGACGCCCCAAATGTTCGACTCGTTTTGCATGTTGGGGGTTTAGCTTCGTTGAAAGACTACGCTCAAGAGGCTGTTCGGGCGGGAAGAGATGGACAGCAGGGTCGTTGCATTGTTATCTACTCGCAGAGTTTGGCGGATAGTTTCCAACATCAACTAGAAGTTATTGACGACGAAACGCGTTCTCTAGAAAGTCATAACCATCTCATTGAATGGTTAGAGATGAGAAACTGGCTGAAAAACACTACACTCTGTCGTACGAACTGGCTTTATTCCAAAGTGGACGGAATATCACCAGGTATGTGTATGTTCGACGACCTTTCCAAGAACTGTGACATGTGATCAAAAAGGTATAACGAAGGTGAGCGACAAACTGAAAACTCATCAGAATCACATCCATTTCTATGTATCAATCGGCAGAGTTCTGAGCCACTGGCATGCGGTAGTGCGGTAGTTCGAATGCGCTGCTGAGGTCGCAAGACAAGCAGACGCTGGTAGTACGGCAGTCGCGAGGGGCGCGGACGCACTGGAGAAGAATGTATCAGTTCAATTCGTAGTACTTGTTCGTTGTTGACTTCTCCGAGTACACTATCGTACGCGAATTAAAGCTTTCTAAAAGCACTCAAGCTACACTACTAACATAAACAAACAGTTTGTCCTACAAATTCATACACGTAGGCATTTGCATACAACACATTACTCTAAATGTGATCAAGCACTTCGATCAGTCCTACAAAGCTATTGTCCCAGCATCTTGATCATGTCACGCTGTAGCCTACACATTCCTACTACGCGTGTTCATCTCTACAGTACCACTTCTGGATTCTTCCTTCAACAGAATCCATCACCTCATCCGGATGGTTCACACTATGTGCTTCTGATCTGGTCAGAGGAAGTCAGAAAAGTTTACCAGTTCCAAAACCGACAACAATTGACTCACAGAGTCTGCCTTTCTCCGAAATCGTGTCACAGCCAAGTGCAATTGCAATGTCCTTGTCTCATATCCTCACGCAGTGCGAATCTATTGTAAGAGAGTTTGAAATGATATGTCTACCGTGTTATATCTCTAGCGGAAGGTACATACGTCAAGTCGATCACACCTACTGCCCCTGGATGGCTCGTCGAAGCTAACATTGCCATTCACCTGACCATGGATGTGAACGTTGTCCAAATAAGATGAAGGCAGCAAATGGAACATGCTTTCGGTGCGGTATGAGCTACAGCAAAGGTCATAGGGTACATTCAGAGGAAATTGGTTTCGGAAGTTCATGCAAGCTAGAGATTCTGCGAAGTATAGGGTGGTGTCTGTGGCGCAAGAGCAAGACGCAGAGAAAGAAAATGGTGGGGGAATTTTTGGATGATCTTAGCTCACAACGTTACGGAGAAATTCAGAAATCGCCCTCTGATACTCCGTCTTCTGATGAAGATATCATAATAGCTCAGTGGACGAGTTGGAAAACGTCTGACACCCCGAACGTACTCATACGCGGCTTATGGTGGTTTGGAGTACGTTCCAAATGTTCTTGAGCATTTCTGTTACGATTGGAAATGAATTCAAAATGAAAGATTTTTCTTCCATTTTGGAAAGTGTCAAAATGAAGAAATCGAGACATGTAGAGTTCCCTTACCTGTGCTTCGTTACCCCTTCAACAAATTAGCGGAATAACGGCGAGGCTGCCCACGATTTCAACTCTGTACATGTTTTGTAACACGCATGGCATCTGCGTATTCCTGTGACTTCAATGCTTTGGACTCAGCACACTAGCATTGCCATACATTGTTTATCACGTTTTCCAGATCATTTTACAATACATGTCAGTTCCTGAGGGGCAGAACCTTTGAACCCGCTCTTGTTTGTTCGGTTTCTGCCGGTCAGCTAGATGTAAGAGAGAACTGTTTGCTATAAAAGGGATTCAAAGGCCGTAGTTTACCTTAGATTATGAAGCACATACGCCTATACGATTTTAACATGCAAAAACTCCGTAAGCAACCTAAATTCATTGAATCCGTTCCGAAGATAGTACTAGAAGGCCGTTTTACTGAAGTTTTGCGCATAAGTTCGTAGATGTCGCAAAGTAGAACACTATAATAATGCAACTTAACATAAGTTATTGTTTTCCTCGGAACTTTCGGCGAAATCTAACTGTTAAAATTAACAAAAAATGTTAATTTTTAATGTTACATTTGCTCGAAATTTTCCCGAAGGAAACAGTATGACATCAACTCCAAGTGCCAAGTTCTTTGGCCCATATTCATGTTCTTCTTAACGGGGTGTTCTTCAATTCCTTTTCAGTACAGAGCGAATTTACGCAAAATCTAAATGGAAAAAGTTAACTTTCCAAATTGAGAAGTGAAAACGTCATTATTAACATTTGTCGCAGTTCAAAAATACACTTTACAGTAACTGTGAGTAAGCGATTTGTCGAATAAGAAAACGCCCTGTAATCTGACAAGAATCATTACAGCACTAATTCGATGTTAAATTTGAAAACAAGAGAAGGCAGTGCTTTATCATGTAAGTCGCGTCTTCTCCCGCATCTTCCTGCATGTAATCGGGAAATCCAAGACGATGCAAAGCCAATTGCGTCCAAAGTGCTTGAGATAAAGTCAAGAATCTCGTACGAACCCGTTTCTGTGAAATCAAAGGTTCCAAAGAGGATGTTTATCATTGAGTTCCCCTAGCAAAACCCATTTTCATTGAATCATCATGCGGCCGTAAACGAAATTGATGCCTTTCAATAAAATGTAAGGGCACCTTCGAGTAATTTAAATTTTTCAAAAACTCACACTCATGGAAACGTCAATGAAACAAAAATATACTTATTTTTCAATGGCGTTGGTCATATTATCTTAGTACAGCAGTCATCTTTTCCGCAAGTCTACTGAAATCGCTTTTAGTTTTCCCTTAACGAGTTTTGCCTGGGTTGGGCCGTATTCAATCTCTATTGCACCTCTTTCATGAGAAGAACAGCGGTCCTCAACCTCAGAACAATTATCAAACGTGCTGCTTAAAAGTGCACAAACATTTTTGATATCTAGTCGGAAAGCTTCTTGTGTTCATTTCCGAGTTTGCACTCGTTCGGGGAACTACGGAGACACAAGAAGTCGTCACGTTTGCTGCGGTATCACTGGAAAAGGAATAAAGATAACCATGATCGAGCCAAGGGTTTTGACTCATCCTATGGGGAAGGTCTGATATTGAAGGAGACTGATACCTTTTGTAGTCCAGCTGATGACGACAGGGTTCCCCGCTTTCATTGAACAAAATGCAGATGTTGCGCATGACACAGTCGTCTTCAACAAATACGCAACGAGTCGTTACACGTGACCCGAATACGTTCTAAACCAGGTAGGAGAAGAGAAAGTGCGAGCTTTTCTCAGATGCGACATATATACATAACGAACAGTATCTTCACTTCTTCCGATCAGTTCTCCCGGTTCGAGAAGAGTGCCACAGAACCTTGTTGAGACAGAAATCAGACGAAACAAGGAGGCAAGAAACAGCTTTACCAGACATAATATCCAACAGAAATGCACTTGAAGCCATATAGTACGAGGCATTACCGATGAAGTAGTTAGAACTTGAACGACCTTCTCATTCTTCAGGAGCTTGAATATGGCTTTCAAATTCCACCAATCACTCCGCTTCAGCACACCGCATGAAAGGTGGCAACCCACAAACTGGCCAACATTGAATCGAAACACTCCGAAGCTTCCTTTCGCTCCTTTCGAAAAGTGCTTTATGGCTTTTATTGAATAACAATGTGGTATACCTTTTGTTCTCCGCATAGGCATATCGGATACCTCTCAATCGTAGAGATCTCGAATGGGGTGAATCGTAGACTAATTTGTTTGAGAGTACTACAATCAGTGGGTCGGAGGATTTATCGTTAATTCTCGAATTATACTACGCAGTACCTCACTGGCTAGACCAGCAAAGTGTTTAAATTCCCAAAATCACCTCAGTCCCAGTTGTTTCACATATATAAGAAATGAAGGGAAAGAAAAGAATGCAATACCCGAACCATGGGCTAATAACAACAGAGGAGGAGTAAGTGGGAGAAAGAGACAGAGGGCTTCTCAAAATATACCGCAGAAAAGGTGACAATTTGTAAAAGGAAATCTAAATATTTAAATAATGCAGATAGCTTTGATAAGACGAGCAAAAGACATTAATGTAGATGTTCAGGAAGAAGTTCTCAGTAGATACGCTTTTACATTGTTGTGAAGATGGTATAACGTTTTCGAAAAAAGAAAATTAAAACATGCGAAACAATACTTCTGGTACGATTTAAGTAGTGCAGGAAAGCCGTAAAAAGGTTTTCATGCACCGATGAATAATAATAACCGGGAATGTTTCATGGTAAATACTGAAGTACTAAATCGACGCCAGTAGAACAATATCTTTATACTATTGGAAATCCAGAACCGAAAAAGATTAAACCTTTTTATCGATTTTGTTGAGCTTCTTGCGATCGTTGCTTACTTTTCAGTAAACTTTAAAATCTTATTGTTAATTTTCCTATTTGAAAAAGCGAAATGCTTAACAATACGCGTAGGACGGCGAGTTCTCAAAAGAAACACAACCTTGTACTCATGGGAAGATAATCTGCATTCGAGATTGCTATTAGTAGCTGGAACTGGTTCTGTTGAAAATAAATGCCTGTGTTTAGGCCTCGAAAGATATTCTAAAGGTGGTAAAGTCGCAAAAGAAAAGCAAACAACTTTTCAAGCTAATGTTTTATTATAAACAATTTCTATTCTTTTGAAGTTCCCAGAAAGGCTTGAAACGAAGACTCACGGCGATATGTTCTAAACCCCTTTAAAGAAATGAACTACATCCGCAAATTTCCAACAAACTTGTATCCAAAACAGTTCATCCAAAGGGTGAAAACTAGATGAACGTATGGAAAGACGAATGAAGAAGACACATTGAGAAACAATTTACAGGACCAAATCGCGGAACAACAATGTCAAGAAAGCAGAAACTGAAGAAGTACAATCAGTTTAGAATTAAAGATTCTGGAGTTTCTTTTTAACGAAACTGCAGTCACAATCATTAGGGTCCGAGTAAAGAAATCATCAACCGGAGGAGTAAAAATCTCTAAGAATGGTGTCATAAACACAACAAAACAGCAAAATGTCACCAGTAATATGGAACTGGAAAAAACACAAGAATTAATTAACTAATGAAATAAAACGAGATGGGGTGAAAACGAAATGATTCCAAGGGAGGACGAGGTGTAATCTTTCAGGAGAACTAATTTTCAAGAGATATCGGGGAGTAAAATTCAAAATTATAGACCTAGGTCCCCCATTCAACAATGGTTACGATAAAGTTTCATTAACCAAGTTCACTAGCTCTCAGTAGGCGACGGCAGTAAGGGGCGGGAACCCTATTTTGTTCAATTCTAGATACTCTCATGGTCACCGGAAAGCTGCAGCTACGCTAGTAGAATGTTTTTTAAAACGTTAACGAACGAAGCTTGGTTGAAGCTTCGTTGCAGACCGATTCAGGTTGTACACGGTTCGTTTGTAAAACAGACAAATTCAGAGCCTCATATGACGATAAATTTTGTCGTTTCACAGTTTTCGAACACGTTTCTTTCGTCAGCATTTTCTAACACGATCCAAAGTCTCTACCTCGACGCGCTTTTGTTGTTGATGCCTTGGCGATGAAAATCGCATGCCGTCGGTTCTTACAGAAAAATGAAGCCTGCAATAGAAGAATCAGAAGCCGAAATGAGAGATCGGAAGGCATTCGTGCAGATTCAACCGGATTTGTTTGTTCCAAAGTCAAGCTTTTGAAGACTACTGGGAATTCTTGGGCGATAGGCTGTTGCAATATAACCACTCGCTATGGGTGTTCTCGAGGTTTTAAGAAGTCCTCATCTCTATGGGTGTTCTCGGGATTTCAAGACCTTCTCATCTGCATGTTTCGACGACGTGTTTTCATCCCTCCGTCTGATTCAGAGGAGGACAGCTATGTATTTTCCTCGCCACGGCCGAAAGGTTTTGAAGAAGAAGAAGAAGAACCAGACACACAATCCGACTTTTTAAGCAGCCGCGGCAGCCGCTTCCGTCGTCTGAACAGCAGAATAACGCCGGTAATTCCGACCCTCGAGCTCGCATTAGAAGACTCTCCAAAAATAAACGAAGAGCTCTCCCGCAGAACAAATAATCAGACGTAATCATCTTTCGTAGACAAGGGTCTCTACGTCGCCCATTTACTGCAATGGAACTACCGTTTTCAACGAAGACAGAAGCATGAGAGAATATGGTGAATCAAATCACCGTTCTGGATGGAGAGTTCCTCAAGAGCCCTGAAGCAAAGATGGAAGATCACACTGAGAAAAACCGGGGATCTATCGTTTATCATGGCCTCAATATGAATGTCATTAACTCGCACGACCTTGAGATTGTGTTTGATGTTAAAGTTTCGCTCCAAAGTCATTTTTAAAAAACGAAAGTTACAGCCGTTCGATGGGTTACAGTGCACCGACGGGCAGTTCATTCTTTTTGTAATCTCAGTTGAGCTCATCGACAAGTATGTCAGATATGAGAGGAATGTTCTTTTTCGTGCACTTAGCGATTGCGACGGTATGCAGGTTTTTGTGATCACTTCACCCTGAGTTCCTCCCTATTTACTGTTGCATCCAAATGTCATCCCTTACTCACTATTTTGAACGTTGCGATGATACTGTTGAAGGAGAAGACGAGTACGCAAACGAAACTTGAGTTGATTGCGAAGTATGTGCGAGGCGTAGCGGCAGAGTCTAAGCGGGCGGGTGGTCGCGACCGAAGACGACAACGACTGATTGACATCTCCGAGAAGAATTACAATCTTTTGTTTCATGGGTATTTGCTAAAGGCGTTATCGAACGCGCGCAATAAGCTTAAAGACATTATGAATACATATGCTTTGGACGAAGCAAAGGAAGCGGGTTCGTTTAACGAGAGCTTGAAGAAGAAGAAGCTAATGCAAAAGTGGTTCCTCAATTTTATGGCTGCCATCATTTTTTTGCGGGAGCCAGGGACCTCAAGTTATCGCCAGTTGCAGGTACCAACAGCCACTGAAATGATCCGGGTTCAAGACACAGCGTTTGACGATTTCTTCAGTTTTCGCTGCAACTCCGACAAGAAAGATGGGGACGTGAGCTTTCCGTCAGTTCTGTTCTCGATTTCGATCAAGCCGTTTGTTGAATTTCACAAGCGGGTAATCCACGCGTACTTGCGAAACAAGTTGAACTTTGTGAATAAAGGGATTGATGTTCGCCTTTCGATGCACTGGCGGGATGGGACATGCCTTTGCGCGCGTCATACCACACACTCGTTTCGCACCTTCATGGTTTATATCAATCGCCGATACGAGCTCGTTACTTATATGGTCGTCTGTGCCAGTTTGGCGACGTCTATGATGCACGACTATCGCAATGGACGTATCGGAGCTGGTTTGTCTGAGCCAGAGTTTTTACGTTAGCTAGGAAAGCGAATGAATAAAAGCACAGAGCAGCTTCTGAGCGCCTCAATTCACATCGGTCGCGTGGAATAGGAAAAGGGTGTCAAAGTTGCATTGAAGCACTTTTTGGTGTTGATGGAAGAGGATAATGAAAAAGAAGAGAATGATTAATATGGTCTAATTGAGATGGTGGTTTATTGGAACGCACCGTAGCACACGACGTTACCGTGGCACGCAGGCGCATATGCTGATCTTGGTTTGCTGGGTTGCTGCCGTAGCACCCATATCGTGGGTGACACTGTTCTTGACAACCAAAGCGAAATGTCCCAGCTACGATCTCCTTCTCTGCCCTCAGCTTCTTTGCGCTCAGCTGCTTCGCTCTTCGCCAGTTTGGTCCTCGTTTTTGGGCCTTGGGTTTGGTTTTTTTTTAGCAGTCGTCGCCGTTCACACGTCGCCTCTAGGCCGCGCCTGCCCCTACCGTTCTCGAAAGCTTTTTTCCCGCACCGCTGCTTTCTCCTGCGCGCCTCCTTTTCGTCGCAGTGTTCGCTTCCGTTCGTACAACCTTCCTCCGCGCTTCTGCCTGCCCCCTTCGCATCCCCGCACCTTACCTACCGTTCTCGCGTCTTGCTGCTTCCGTTCGGCGCACCGCGGCAAGCACCCTTACTATTGTTCTAGCTAACTGATTTACTCTTCTCAATGCTTTGAACTTGCAACACAGATCTCTACGGAAGCCTTTTTTCTTCTCATTCCACGACTAACAATACCTTTTCTTCCCTGGGAGTTTTTGTCTCACTGGGTTTTTCTGTCAGTGAAGTTTTTAACGGTTGAACCAATATTAGGTGCTACTGATTGCTATAGACGTATCGATGTCATCAGAAAACATCGTGATAACAGAACCGCATGTCACAAATCGACATATATGGGATGGGAACATGACGAGTGACTGTCATGTGCGCATACGGACTTGCGCAGGGCGTCTCTTTAGCACAAAAGGGCAAGTGTTGAGGTCAGGACGCCCACAGAGAAGGAAAGAAACTGTCCGTTCGATTGCGGACGTTACCAAGAACTGGAACTTAACAAAGTTCTGTGAGAAGCACGACGCTTCTCTTGTTCTGGCTGTGCGTAGGTAGTGGAATAAAATATAGTAGAGAAAATAAGTCTAGCGTAGTAGGGCGGTTGGATGCTTTGAATGAGATAAAAGACGTTATCTTTAGTTTACGTCTGTATGTCGATAACTGCCTTCACGCGCTGCCAGACTTGACACGAAACCATGGCGAAGAAAGTGCAGAGAAAGAGGATCATTTCACTGCGGTGCTGCACCAAGTACGTGTTAGTCTCTGTGAGACATCGCCAAGCTCTCAGAGTGGGGGGTTGGTAAAATGCCGACCTGTAAAACCTGTGCCGTATAAGGTGAGGCGGAATCATTTGACATTCGAATTGAAGGAAGAAGACCACAGTTGCATATGGAGGTTGACGGCATCGTTTACAAGTTAAGCCACTCACCTCAACGACTCACGCCAACGACTCACGAGCGCGCGAAAAGGCTTGTCATACGGCTCGCGGAACTGGAAGGGCATTCGCATACGCGCACCTAGAGAGGCAGTCGCATACAAGTTTGTTGGTCAATCCAGAGTCACAAGACTTAACGATGTGGTAATGCAAGTTTCGAGGGAAGTACATAAAACTACAGTTGCCATTCTTGAACTTGTTAGAACTGCAGGTGGGTTAATGTCCAGGGCGACTCGTCAATACTTCGACGAAATGAAGAGATTGGGCGTTGCAGTCTGGGATGTAGTTCGAATAGAAAGAGGCTGCGAATTTATCCTGAAAGAGCTTGAAACTGAAGAACGACTTGATGATCCTGGTCGTACGGAAACAATAGGTCGTTCTCGATGTCCGTCATGAGGACCAAAACTTAAACATGCTCGAGCCCCAAGGACGGAAGCCACACTCATCGGATGAACGAATGATGACATCTGTACACCGCAGGCCTTTGGGAGGCTGATCTATTCTGCAATCGAGACGCAATGGATATTAGAGGTCTCGGGAAGAAAACCGCTGGAAAGCTAGTGGGTTTGAAGTCGTTGTCTTCTCGTCAGACTGGTTCAGACTAACTCCCGACGACCTTTCTATCCTTTAAGGTTTTCACATGAAGAGTGATTCATAGTTGTACAAGAATATTCAAGAGGCGTCGTCATCTAGAAGCTTAGAAAGACTCATCTTGGGACTAGTATTTCTTGATGTAGGCTACACGGGTGAGAGGGATCTAGCGTTGAAGACAGAATCTCTTTCGAATCTGATTAACATAGTGAGAAGTGACGACGCTGCCGAAACGCTTATGACAGTCCCGAACGTTTCCAAGAGAAGCGCTAATTTCTGCAGGAACATCTAAGAAATCAATGAACAGTGAATGAACTTGAGGCCATGATAGAGTTGGTAAGTCCCCGTCCCATCGCTGAAGAAGATAACAAACTCGTTGAAAGTACAAAGAATGCAACAGTTGTGATGAAGAGCTGCTTCACCTCCCAGTAGACAAGTGGCATCCAGTACCCCAGTAGCATCCCAACTTCCAAATCCAAACCATGCGCACGTTGTGCTGAACCTTATATCTCATTAGCACCTCATCAGCATCCCCAGTTGTCGCATTCCGATCGTCCGCATCATCAAAGCTCAAAATAAAACTGCCATTTATATCTGCCAAGGTGTCCAAGACGGAGATCCTCACACACCCGACTCCTGTCATTTGTCGTAGGTCAGTTGCTAGAGCTTCGCTGTTTAACGGGAATCGAAAATCATTTCCAATGTGTGTCGTCGAAACCGTATTGTCATCTGTTGTCAGGCTTAGATGTAGCGACAAATTTTGTGAGAGAAGGATCTTGCACAGTATGGTTGTTACGCGTGGCTTGTACAATGGCATCGACATCTAGGTTTCCAAGAATAGCCTCGAAGTCGGTGTCCGACACAAGATTGGCGGCGTGATTCGATGGTGCTTGGTTGATCGGGAGGAACAACTGGGGTAACTTGTTCGGAGATGGGTTGGGTTGGGTATGGGAGGCAGTTGGGAAGGAATGCGTCTTCTCGGAACATGGAACGGCTTCTGCACCGGTCGTAAAGAGATGTTTATACGGGAAGGATTATACGCGTACGGAGATGGGCGCTGGGGGTTCTGCACACGCGCGCTGGGTTTAGATGGCCTGGATGCGGAGTGGGAGGAAGAAGGACGACGCAGTCGGTAAGAGGTGGGTATTCACGGCGGCACGTGGACCTTCGGTACAGGAGGGGTTTGCGCAGAGTATTGCGAGTATGGCTGAAGCGCCCAATTTTTTAGCTGCGAAGAAGAAAAGAAAGGTGGCATGTCCACGACCGGTATGACATCAGAAATAGAGAAGAGGTTCTTGATGTTTATTCGATGAATGATGAGATGAACGTCGTGCGAATGGCGGTGCGCAAAGGCAGACTCGACTGGTAGTAACAGAGTTTTACTGACTTGGTTGAGAAAAAGCACAGTGCCGCAGTTCTGACGTTCGCTCAACGTTGCATGCAACGATTTTCGCGAGATGGGGGCATGCTCGCAATGGGTCGGGTCAACTGGCAAGAAACTGAGATCTTCCACGACGGTCGGTTTATGCGATAGATAAACTTGCAATAGCGCCCTTCTCGTGCAAATATATTTGCTCGACACTTGAATCAAACCTTCTGCTCATGACCTATCTTAGAACACAATTTCATTACCTCGACGATTCGAGAACATTTTGGGTGACCTCCAGCACATAGCCGGAGAGATTCGGAACAGAAACGAAGAGGATAATGCTCCTCACCATCAAAAATCAACCTCTTACCTGCATCAACTGCGACGGCATGATGAAGGCTCTTCTTCACTCTCCTCTATGTCACAGATACAAGAACAACGTATTCTTTTTGTGATATATTACTGAATCAGTTGAAGTCCCAAAGCAAAGCGGAAAGAGAGCGAATCTCAAGATGCGCCGATAGAAATTGAATCACAAGATTGTAGGACCTGAACTATCGAATGTCCTTCATGTGGTCTGCCAGTTTTCCTCCACATTCGATTGCCGTCTCCCGACCGCATATTGCATACACGGAGTTAATATAGGCCGCATCCATGCAATCGCCTGGCCTGCCGCGTTTGAAATTTGGTGCCCCGGTTCGTAAAATGAACGATGCTAATCGTTCATCGAACGGACGAGCTCCAGCAGGTTTGGGAACGACAACTTCAAATCCTGGGTTTGCCCGTAGATATTGCTTCAACTTGCGTAACATTACAGAGGTGTGTTTTGCAGCAGAACCGGTCTGATTACGATTGAACACAACAGAAGCTGTCTTTTCCAGCGGTTTGTTGCGTTTGCCTGCTCTGTAATCGCGTGTGTATCTGGACAAAAGTTTCCAATTTGCGGAGGAATGGAGTAAATGCATCTATTTCAATAGGTTGAAAGCGATTCAAACCACCGGTAAAGCCAATTGAGCCATACAATTGGCCGTCACTGAACATAATACAGCCGAATTCTTATGTCTGCTCGGAAGCACATTTAGTGCTGCAATTACGAGAAGGCTGCGTAGCTTTTGTACCACCACGATGGCTTGTTTCAATTTTCGTGCCGTGCATATATGTTGCGAGGCTTCTAATGTTTCCAAAGAGGCATTATTTACAAGTTCTGTTGGTGTCAATACCTCACAGCCGACATTATGGGTTATGTTGCTTTTTTCAATATATGCGGCGTCTGAGTCGTTCATTTTTCGTTCAATTCGAGTCCTTGCGCAAAGAATTGTTTCTCCGACACGTACATCTAGTGCAGCCAGTCGTCTTACAACAAGCGTGAGCAGTATTCGGGTCCCGGAGACGGCTTAAAAGTGTCAAAACTCGGTTTCTGACTCGTTTCCGTGCGTTCATTTTCGCGTTCTGCCTCTTCCTATACTCTTCATGCCGCGGGGTACTAGCGACGGAAGCTACCACATCAGGGTAAGTCATTTCGAAGACCGCGCAGTAATCATTCAAGGTTAAAAGAGGGGCCGTGTTTGGTCGCAAATCGGAGATCGAAGCAAAGAGGGAAGTTTTCAGAATCACTGTCGTGTGTATAGAAACCCAAACGAAGATTTACAAGGTTTGTCACAGAGAATCGAATCATCATATACTGTTCGCTACTGAGTCACTCGATGCATCGGATTCTGCGGATTAAACGGACTATCTGGATCTGATCCCATAGCGTCAAAATCGCACAAACCAAACGCAGTTCACAGCTATAATAGTTGAAAACTTGTGAAGATTGCGAAGGCAGCAGACCAGTCTCAAGAATGAAAGTGCGCACCGACGGTGCAGTCTTGCGGGTGAGAGAGACGGGGGGTAGGGGCTATAAAGTTGTTGCAACTAGTTTTTTCAACGCGGCACTGGTCGGGGCTTTATGCAACCGCCTAAGTGAACACAATGAGCGAGAACCGTTAACAGGGACAAAAAGGGCGTGAATGATGTGATATTGCGGCGAGAGGGGCCGGAAAGTTCTAGGACCTCAAAATGCGCTCAGTTTCTGCGCGAAGTTGGCGGGCTGGAGATGAACTCGTATGAGAAAAAGAAAGTGCAGGTCTGGACCGGCAATACAAGTCATCGAGGTGGTTGAAAAAATGAAAGTTTTGACCTGCACCACGATGGAAGATGTCCGCGCGAGATCATGCTGGCGATGCGGATGCTTATGAAAAAGTAAACGGCAAAAATATAATTAACAGACCCATCGGGTGTACTAAGTCCCAATTTAGCTGCTCATGGCAGTTTTAATATATCTGTCACTCCGTAAGTCTTGGTGCACGTGGATAAGTGGACATTCACCACGTAGCTTCCAGCGTAAACTTTGTGCAAACGTTTCATTTTGAAAGTATAAACCTTTAAAACAATGTAAGCGTCTCTGTAAAGCAATCGATTTCCCCTTTCGGATGCATGTACTACATGTTGGTCACAGAATCAATGATATTGGATGCCTTATATATAACCTAAGATTTATTGTGCATTGCGCCCAAAATTTGCAGTATTGAAATGATGCAGATAGTTATTCCAGGGCGAACAAAGAACATTGATGTAGATATTGAGGTGGTAGGTCTCAGTGGACAAAGTTTTCAATTGTGGTGAAGATCGTACAACGGTTTCGAAAAATGAAATTATGACATGCAAAGTAATAGTTCTGGTACGATATAACTAGTGAACGAAAGCTGCTGAAAACTTTCCATGCACCGATGAATATTGAAATACTAAGCGATAGTAGTAGTACAATCTTTTTATGTTACTGAATGTTCAGAATGGAAGGATACCTCACCTTCGTCATCCATTGCCTTACACGTTTTTAGATCTTTGCTTAAATTCTTGTACAGCATAAATTCTTTAGTGTCATGCTTTCCACTAGAAGAGAATAAATTCTTCAAAATACGCGTACGAGGGCGATTTTCAAAGAAATCCAACGTTCTACTCCTGGGAACACAAACTGCGTTCAAGAACGCCACTAGTCGTTGGACCTGGTTCTTTCACTCTTTTCTACTTGGAAACAAAAAGTGCGTAACAAAACGCGTACGATTGCGAGTCGTCAAAGAAATGCAACGTTGTACTCCTGATAAAAAAAATGCATCCGAGGTTTCCATTAGTCGCTGCACCTTGGTCAACACTATAAACGATAGATCCCCTAAAGGGATAGAAACAGTACGCGAACTGGCCTGCTACTACCGGCATTGCGCTCCTCGATGAAATCGAGAGAAATCTGAGGCAGGAAGACGACCAAGCAGGGAAGGAGCTAGGGTCCTCGGTCACAGCCATTGATGATAACTCTGATAAGTTGAGTATTGTTAAGACTGTGAGAAGGGAAGTCAGCTCAAAGATTAAAGATGGCTTTACCGATTTTGATACTGGTGGCTTGATTGCGCGCAAGGAGTCAGATTCTTCCAGTGATGCAGATTTAACATTGAGACTTACTGGAGGATCACTACAAGAGGAGCTCAATCTTAGTCAGGAAGATTTACATGCTATTCAGAACTTCGCATTGTCCTCTGATCACGTCGTACTTTTCACGATCGATTTCCTCAGCAAATGAACTTCGTCTGTCATGAATGAGGTCTACATTCTGTATCCACTGCACGCCCAAAGATGGTGGGTGACATATCTGAGCGAAGATAAGGAAAATTTGGCAAAACTTGTCGCCGATGTGGAAAAGCACAAAAGATACAAGACAAATAGCCATGAGCTGGTGTAGAGGTCTTCGATAACTTTTCTATTCATGTCTGGACGCCGTCATTGAACTCTTGCAAAGTTGATAGCACTACCTCGGGTCCTAGAATGGCTACAAGCGAACTCCGAAAACATTGTCTCTCCGTCTCAGGACCAACTTCCATATGCAAAATGTATAATGCTGTACAGTCAAGACCGGAAGACTTCCTCAAATTCAGAGCTGACTGCGAATGTTTTCCACCACATTTCCGGTGCCGCTCCTTGCGACACACTTACGGTAGACAAACTACAAAATTTACTGGCCGTACATGAGTACAGGCGAGCATTACAATCTAGCTCAGAGAGTGCGTTCTTTGCTGCGTATCACGGTACTTTGATTCTTAGAAAAATTGCTATACTCTCAAAGGGTTCTATTCGTGACTGGAAAGCCTACCTTAGAAACTCGCACAAGGGATACAGTTTCACGCAGTACGCGCACCTCATTCAGACAAGAATGAGAGTAATGCTCCGCAAATATGACAAGACAATGGCAATTCCTACCAGCGTGTTCTTATGAGAAGACGATTCCAGGAGTACAGAAGTGACGCAGTCCGAGGGGAAGCGTAACGCAAACGAGCTGAGCGAGTTTAGTGCCGGCCGTACAAGGAGCCAGATGAAGTCTCATAAGGGCATTGGTACAATGGACATACTGGGTCACGACAATATGGTATCTGGTGCAGCGGGGGACAAGAAAGCAGCCCGTGATAGGAAAGATGGGAGAAATTTCTCAGAAGTTTCTGCAGTGACCGAAGATGCCACTAAGAAAACGAAGAAATCGGAAGATCTCATATTGCAGCAGCGGTCGGCAACTGTGTCTTGTGCCGATGTTAACATTCTTGTGGCGGAAGAAAATAGTAATGTGGTACCCTCAGTACCAGTGAGCAAGAACGTTGCTCAAGCTCTAATTGACTTCACTCTTCTCACAGCCGTCCGAAATGATTGTCAAAACATGTCACTGACACATATCCTGGAGGACCCGGAGGACAAGGACGTATTGCAGACAGTAAGTAGAAGCAAAGATGCTCTTCAATTTATCTCGTGTCTTACACCCATTCGTGCTCCTAGTGTTCAAGAAGTGCTGCGAAAGTCCGGTACGGGTTAAACTATAGGCAATCTTTCGATTGGGGGTAGTGCAAAGAGCCTGAACACAGTACAGAATATAGCCCAAAAAAGAAATGGGTCATTTTCTGGTCCGGACGCCAGAAACGAATTGGATTTAGATTTAGTATCTATCGTGGCGGAAGAATGTGACGTACGGAAAGATGAAGAGCTTCAGAAGTAGTGGAGGGCATGTATGCAGAAAGCAAAAGTCTTATTGATGGGGTGAAGAAGAAAAGGAGATTGAAGTAGTGGACTAGGATGTAAACATTCGCAGACACTAGCACTTCTTTATCCCTTCCCACTATTTCTTCTGGTTTCTTGCGTCATATTGAGTCGGCACCTCCAAAATGAAGGAAGTGTTCATTCACTTGCAAAAATATGATTCTTTGCTCATTAATGGTGCCAATTATAACTGAGACTAACCGTATATTTTGCTGAAGGGTTCGGAATATCTCTAGATCCCGGAACAGCGCGAAGCCTTCAGTATCGTTGAAGATATTTTTTTCTATTTTCAAAACTGTCCCGTAATTTTTGTGAGGGAATGGAGAAGCTTTCATTCAACGAAAAGAGTTATAATCGTTGCTTACGTCTGTACTTCAATTTTTACAGCTCATTGGCGATAATCGCTTAGTTGGCCGTTGCTTTTTTCATCGCTTTGGATGGAAATAGTATGACGGTCAGCTGCGAAGCAGATAATTCTTGTATCCGAATATGGTTATACTCGCGCCCTCTTCTCACGGTGAATGTTCCTTTGCGTGAATTTAGTTGGTATAGTACGGATTTTCATAGCGCTTTGGACGATGAGAAGAATTTGCATCGAAGTGAGGTTCCCACGTAAAAGAGGTTCGAAGATGCTTATGTTTTCAATGGCGATATACAGTTATCTTCGGAAATTCCATGTACAGAGAATTGGATCGTATCGATCTGAACAAATCTCCGGTCGTCGCCGAAAAAACCTCTCTACCTCTTTCTCATTGCGTATTCGTGACCGCCTTTTCGTGAATTAGCAACATCTCATGGATCGAGTTGCTTTGATTCCTTCATCGCCCTCTCCGGACCCTCAAAATGTGTGCATTGGAACCAATACAATCGGAATGCTTCTGATCTGTATACAATGCCAATGTGGTCTATTGTAGCGGAATGATTTGCAGGCACACCTCAGCGAGAAACATTGGGTACCTCACACTGAGGCTTTTGAAGGCGCAAAATCTGCATTTGAGAAGAAGAAGGAAATGAAGTTTGATGATGGATGCTCACATCTTTGGCCGTCATAGCTTGCTGCACCGGAGAATATAGAAGGATCTTTCGCAACAGATCTGGATCCGCTTCTCAGGCTAGAGATCTATGACGAGTATCAATGTGACCTTTGCTCGTCGTACTACACCGAGAAGAAGTCTCTGAAGTCCCATATTTGCAAAGAACAGAATGAAACTCATCTAGGAAGATCTGTGAAATTTGCCGATCGTTCAAAAAAGATGAAGATCCAAACACTTGCTTCAATAGGGAGGTTTCGAAAGTATTTCTCTATCTTCCTTAATCAGACCCTGGGGGAGCTCGTTGTTGGCTTCAATGTGAGAGATAAGAAACGTTTGGCGGATAGGTCGGGAAAGACTTCTCTTTCCAAAGACGTCTTCCCAAACTGTGAACCGATTTCGTACATTGGCGTAAATGGAATAAAGGCTGCTGCTATGGGTATCACGGAGATGCTGAAAAGTCTCTACGGAAAGTTTGAAGCTAGAAGCATGGATGAAAGGATGAAGTCTACATTCGTCTCGATCACGCGTATAGATGAAGTTTTGAAATCCCGAGGTATTTCGGTGCATGATGCTCATTCTTTTTGTTCAAGCGAGAAGGTTAACATATTGGCCTCTTCGTCCATCTCCGCAGATGTAGACGAGTATCTGGGTGAGATTTCACAACTCACACTTGATCTCCCGCACCCTGTTCTGGCATGGTGTAATTTGAAGTCGGAAGCGGAATGTTGCCATCCCTTCTGGACCGTTTCTGAAAAGGCACGCAAGCAGTATTCTTCAGAGTTAAGCCGATTCATATTCTTCCTCTATCGAGCATCTCAGTCAGGACCGGATCCACTGGAAGAAACCACGGCATCTACGCCACAGGAATACGTCTCCTCTTGTTCAGTAACAGAAAACGAGATACAAAATCGGGGGAGCAGCGAACAATTTTGCACTCGAATTCTTTTGCTTCATAAGCAGCTGAAGATTGCTCTCCTCAAATGTTTGCCTCTTTGCCGGTCGAATGTTAGTATGCATGCCAAGACCTTGTTTTGCTGCAGATGTGTATCAAAGAGGTGTAACGGAAAGTATAGATTCCATGAAGCATGGGTGGTTACCAAATTTCTCGCGGCTCTTCAGTATGCCATAAGTTGCTGTGCGAGTGTTGAGGTGCACATTGCGAACCAGCAAATAGACCACTCAGATAATGGTTCTGCTGAACAAACACCAAGTGAAGGATGGTTCTCCAACATGACGAAGGGTGTTAAGAATGATCAGAACAGGGTTGATTTATACGTAAGACGTATGCTTGACAGTGCCATGGCCTTTCTCTATTAGGAGGATATCGACGTGTCTTTTGAATCGTGCTTACAACATTCTGATTGTGGAATCATCAGGGAAACTCACATTCTACTTGGCGATCTCGGGAAAACAGTTTTGGCATCTCACACCAAAATGGATGCCTCGTTTTGCGACGGACTTCTCCTTGGTAATGCAATACCCGAAGAGTTTCACAATGAACCTACGTCCATTCGTGATGATCTGAGCAACGAATTGGTCGGTTTCTCATTTCTATCATTTCAGAGAGAGCAAAGATGGGTGGAGTCCAACATCGGGTTCGTTCTACGGTGTATAAGCCCCTTTGGTGCTTCGGAACAGAAACAATCATTGTCATCTCATGAGGACATGGTCAATCTGTTTGGAGTTGAAATCCGGAAGTCTATCGCCATAGAGTGGTTCAATCGGTGACACGAGCTGCAACAAGAGCTTTTGTTTTGTATCCACAAATCATCAGTGTCTCCAGCTCGCACTACAGAACTTGGTACACTACGTTTACGAAACGATACATATGGTATGCGTAATGTTTTTGGTTCACAGGGTCGGGTTATGTTCATCACTAGGTGGCTCAAGACAAGGAATATGGAAGGATTTGCTGGCCCAATTCCAAGATTTCCAGACGGAGTTACAAGCGAGTTCTTGCTGAAGTATCTAATATTGGTTCGACCCGTAGAAGCCGCATACATCTGCAACTTCCATGGGAAGGATGCCGAGTTCACGCATTGGAATCCGATGTTTGTGAATAACGGCGTGCCTATCAAAGAGGCATTGACACGATCTACCATTTCGAAACAACTGTTGTTCAACCATATTCGTGTTAAGTTCAATGACTATCGTGGATACACCGTCGGGATGGTTCCGCTAGTGGCGGAGGGGAAAGGGCAAGGACTGATCGTTGAAATTCGGAGAGAGGTTTCCTCAATTAGACAACAATAAGCCGGAAATAGCCTGGAAGTGGCAGAGGTAGCCTATGCTTAGACTCGTGAAGAGCTATGTGATATGCAGCAATCCGCATTGAAGACATACAGGCAGTTTTCGAACAAGTGGCACGAGCTTCTCGGTCTCACCGGTCATCGAAAGAGAGACAGGTATACTGACGAACAACCTCCGTCAAAGAAGTCAAAACTCTCTCACCCCCAGGTTCTTGAGGATTCCAGTGGTAAACGCCTTCAACACTCTAGTCCGCCAAATTGAGATCGATCTCCTCCTGGTATCAGCTTCAGACGAAGCCAAAGTGAAATGGTTGTCGTCGAGAGTCAGAATGACTTCGATTACGGTTTAATTGCTCATCGCAAATTCTACTTGCGTAGACCTACGCCCCAAGCATCGCATTTCGGTAGTACCATTACTGACGGAGACTCTAACAAGTACCAACATATGGTGCCTTTCTTTCTTGGCTAGTTGCGTTCGATGCTGAAGGATCCTAGTGCAACGTTCAAATCTCAGACGCAATACAATGTAACGGTCTCGGTGTTTGAAAAGCGAGAAAATGTCCTGGCTGTGATGCCAACATGATCAGGAAAATTACCATGTTTTTTGTTGCCAGTGTTCACGGCTTATGGATCTTTGTCCACCATTCTCATAGGGACTCTTGATTCTTTGGTGAGAGAGTTCGAAGGTAGAGCTTCAAGGTTGGATATTTCCACATGTACGAAGATTCTCTCCGATGAACAAGCGGATCTATACCTTCTCACACCTGAAAAGGTCCGTGGGGAAGCATTCACACAACTCGTCTCAAGGCTAACAGCATCCAGCTCTCTGGCTCCAGTGGTGATAGATGAGGCTCATCTCACGTGTAGTTGGTGCAAATTCCGTCGGGCTCTTCAAGATGTACGGTATGTATTAGTCCGTGTACCATCCAGCATATCAAGAATATTTCTTACTGCTACGGTACCGCCAGTGGACATGTCTCGAATAATTTCTGTCCACGGAGAGAGACGTGCTACCATTTACACAATGACTACAGTGCGGAGAAATTTAGAGTTTGTAGTTCCCAAGTGTGGGAGCGAAGAAAGCTCAAAATCTATAACCGCGAATGGGCAGTACATGAATGCCCGACAAGATAGACGTCAGACGGCAGTTGATATTCTGAGATCTGAACTGGACAGAGCATTTCGGGACGAAATATTTGATTCGAATACGGAGACGAATGATCTTCCGTTCTTCCGAGTGCTGGTCAATATGATGGGCAGACAGGGCCTCGAAGAATATGCCGATGTACTTAGTACATCTTATCTTGACGCATTCCCTTCCGAAACAAGTGACGAGGACAAAATTGACCTACAAGTTTCAGTGCTTTGCTATCTTGCCGCAATAAGTACCGAAGAAAAGGAAAGAACGTATGGTGTCTGGACCACCCCGAGATAGGTCTGAAAGGAAAGAGATTCTAATAGATCTCTGGCAATTGTGTGAATGGTCTCCACATGTGCTCCTGGAAGGGTATAGATGCATCGAACGTTCGATTAGTTCTTCATGCCAGAGATTCAACGTCGTTGAAGGATTATGCATAAGAAGCTGGTCGTGCTGGAGGAGATGGATCGCGTCGTCGTTACCTGTTTATCTACTCGAAAGTATTGGCTGATGCTTTCCAACGTCCACTAGAAGTTGCAGAAGCCGAAACTCACTCTCAGGAAACTTATTCAAGCCTTATAGAGTGCCCTAGTATAATAATTTTGGCGTGGAGTGAGTACGGGGTGTGCACGGGTTTATTTAGAAAATTTAGTGTTCAAAATCAGGATCTGCACTGGTAGTGAACGGGGTAGACTGTGATTTGGAACACCCAATTTTCTAAAAAAACCCGTAAATACCCCGTGCATACTCCGTGTCTTTCTTCTGAGGGTGGGTAAAGATGCGAAACTGGTGGGAAAACACTAGTCTCTAGAGAAAGAGCTGGTTGTACGCTATGATCGATGGTGTATCACAAGGAATTTGCATGTTTTACAAGCTTTCTATTGACTGTGATGTCTGCAAAACCAGGTTCGATGACACCACTATGCAACCATTGCTCCAAAATGAATGTCGTCTATCAGTACTGGCTTTTTTTCGTTTTCCGGAAATTCCTCAATCTTATTCAACCAAACGAGACCAATCTGAGTCGCAGAGCACCCGCTTTTCCGACATCGACGAAGTCCTATTATAATCTCGGTCTTTCATACAATCACGCAATTCGAATCGATCGTTAGAGAATGTGACCTTCTCTGTCTGTCATGTTTCATTGCGAGTGGAGATATATTAGTATCTTGGATCATGGGCGCTTCACTTGGACCGCCCGCCTCTGCTTCCATTGCTCTTTTCTTGAGCACAGATGTCGAAGGTGTCCCAACGAGGTCAAATCACTGAAGGGGACATGCTACCGATTTAGTATGGGCTATAGCAAAGGACACAGAATACATTTGGATGAAGTGGGCTTTGGCAACTCTTGCAAGCTTGAACTTTTGCGTAATTTTGCAAGGTGCCTCTGGCGTCAGAGCAAATCGGTAAGGAAGAAGATCGTAGAGAAATTATTCGACGACCCCAGCGCGGAGCGCTATAATAATACAGAAGACTATAAGCCCCATGTTTCCTCGCGGGACTCAGATATAGTCATGAGTCATTGGATGCGCAGGAAAACCTTTGACACACCAAATCTCCCGAGATTGGGTTCTTCGTGGGCTGGGACTCGTTCAAAAGGCTCTTTTGTCTGAGGTCGGATGTTCGTAGTTTCATTGATGGAGACCTGAGAGAAGAAGTTACTGGAACCATTGTAGTGATCTATTTGGTATGGAGGAAATGTTTCTTCATTCGGCAATGACCCGAAAAAGATGGGAGAAAATAAGAGCTGGTATACATTTCCGTCCGCACCAACACCTTGGTGATGACGTACGTCACATTCTTCATTCACTGCGAGCGCAAGGTACTTCATCAACATAGCGCTAATAGCTCATTAGAGAATACAAGGTTCAGACCTATACTTCGTGTGCTATAGAGTAGAACGGGATAGTTGTCAGCTTTCCAAATCTGGGAACTTCCACAGCTCTAGACTTCCTCCTCATTCAATTGCAGCTTCCCACTTGTTCTTCACAAAATCGGTCAGATGTCATGGAATCATTGATTCTATAAAGTATATTATGATTCTCTGCAGACAGATGTACGAAAGCTGTAACCATTGATTGCCCTGTGGATTCAAAGCTGTTAATCATCCTTTGAATCCATGGCGTGAACTAAGTCTTGCATTTAATAAAAGAATACTAATGCAGGGCCAGGAATCAATGATTCTGGTGGCTGGAACCCATAAACTTTGAATCCTGCCAAAATATCCAGCGAGCCGTGGCAGGTCGCGCCGCAGTAAAAATATGGGAAATTTCAATGGATTCAAATACAATCCACAGAGTACAGTAAAATCAAACATACATCGAATGCAGATTGGATTCAAAGCCTTACATGAGCACCCATTGATTCCGTTACATGACCCAGAGTACCCAAAATCATTGATTCCATGACGAAGATACTAGTAGGCAACGGTGGGTGCTGCTGACCTATTAGGTGTCATGTGTTCCAACCTCCGCAGGGTCCAGCCCATTCCGGTGCTCTCCACTGACAGTTCGCAGCGATCGGTTATACCACACCCTTCACGATTGAAGTCCTGAGAATCTTGAATTCGTTCCTCCAAGTCATTGTTCTAATCGGGCAAATGAGACGCTTCTTCCTGCCATATACTGTACGTTTTCGGTCGCACTTCGTCGTTCTCCTCAAGACGGGCACAGCACTCACAATTCAGGTCCACTTTTTAAGAAAACATGAATGCATTAGAAATACTGCGGAAGCGAAGCCAACCAAGAGAGCGGGAGGACGTATTTTGATTTGCTTTTCCTAGGCAAAGTCTTAGAGGAGTGCTTTTCAGTAGTGACGCGATGAGTATCTTGCAGATTGGGCGGCTCGGAGCCGGTGAGAGAAACTTCGTATTTTCATCAAATCTTGTTTCCCACAAAACTGTTTTCAGAGCCCCACTTGCACAGAAACTGGCTTCCGTCCTTAATTTCTGAGGTCGTTTTCGATGATGGTGTCCGATTTTTCTTCGTCTCCGCGTAATACAGTTTGGCACAACATACAATCGACAGGCGTACTTCGGGATCAATCATGATTGACACCGACTTTATCATTTGTTTTGTTTCGGTTGTCTCCATCTCGGACGTATGTGGATAGTCTGTTTCAGTACATTGAACTAGCGTTATAGAGAGAAGTCTCATCAGCTTGGTTATAAGCATGGAAGAATCGTTAAGCAGAGAAAAAATGCAAATGAAAGTATCACGCAATTTACATATAGTAGAAACTTCAAATGTGGACGTATTCATTTTCATGAAAATGATATAATAATTAATTACTTAATTAAAATGACTACGTCTGTGTTCTGCAAAGTGAAATATAGTCTGTTCGCTTTGGAAACTAAGCTAGTTTTGGGGCTATTTGGGGCGCGCGAGAGGGTGGCAGAGGCTGGCACTCAAAAAATTAAGAAATTTTGGAATATTAAATTCCATTCCGCGCAGTTTAGTTCTTGGGTCCCTTAGTTTTTGTAGAGGTTCTACTTCGCCGCACCATCCCATTCACTCTTTTCCGCGACCCTCTCTCAAAACTGCACTCGTGCTAGTTTGCGTTTCCATTTTCTCCCATGTTGCAATGCCAATCGCAACTCATCCCCCCTCAATCATCCCATCACTTCTTCCCACTCCACACCATCCCCGCTATTTACCCATTTCTCGCCCATCACGCGTTCGCATCCTCTCTCTCCGTCTCCGCAAACGTCATTTTGTAGAAGTCAGGTGGACAACTCTCCCCCTTCTCGTATACCCGCCTCGCCCCCAAAACGGCTTCAAATCCCTCCCATCCTTCTCTTCTTCTGTCCCCTCAGAATCACCTTCGCAGTCCGCGCTACCTCCGCCGCACTCCTAAACCCAGTCAGCACCGGAGCTCCGACTCCCTCCCGCGGCATCTCCTTCACCACCTTCTTCATCTCCTTACGCCTCTTCTTCAGACGGCTCTTCCCATCCCCAACCCCACCACCCTTTGTCTTCGGTGTCACAGGGGACCCCTTCTGCACCGCCACCCTTCCCACACTTCCCTTCCCCGTCTTTCTCTCCACACCCCCTTTCACTGTCTCCTCTTCCACCAATCCTTGAATCTTGCCCAGCTCCTTCACCTCCTTCTCCAGCACGTCCAACCTCTCGTTCAGAACCCTATTCTTCTCTCCCAACTCTCCAACCTCCCTTCCCGCACACTCCACTATCCCATACACATGATTTCTGATCTCCACTCCCAATACCGACAACGAATTCCGCAGGCTCGAAATCGCCTCAACCGAAACACCACTACCACCCCCACTCAGCACCACAGCGCCCATTTCGGTTACAATCTCCACAATTCCATCGTCCAGTTGCTCCTTCATCACCAACCCCAACATCCCCACCCTCGCCTTCATCTCCCCCACAAACCGCATCTCCCTGTCACCCCCTCCGCCCCAACTCTCTATCTGGTCTCCAACCTCTAACTGACTCAGATGCACCGCACCCTTTCTCTCCATTGCGACCCCCTCCACCTCCAATTCTACACCCTTCTCCACCTCATCACCATCCCTTCTCCTCGCCTAACACTTCTTTCCTTCATCGGCCACTTTCTTCTTCTGCGACATCCGACCAGCCACCTTAATCACGTCTTCTTCCCGCTTTGGTGACGGCGTCGGCGGTACCTCCTTCCCCTCCAACAGCGCCAACAGCTCCTCATCCTTCACGTATCCGTTCGACATCTTCAGAAGAAGAAGTAGTAGTTGGATCGAAGTTTCCGCTGCGATAAAGTGCAATCGAGCTAAACTGTGCTGTCCACCCCCACTGTCCAACCACACGGGCTATATTCAGCACCATGATTGTCCCTGTTTCCCTCATCCCATTTCCCGCCAATACATCTACTGTACACCTCCGCACCTTCCACTATTGAAGCGCCACCTCTCTGTCTCCTCTTTCGCGCTCACATAATCCCCACTCACCTCGCCTCGACCGGCGATATTTTTCTCTTCCACCATAACCTCACTCGATGGTTATAGCAAAGCAGGAAGATATTGCCAGTGGAGGCAAGCTAGGGACTAGTGATTGTACTTAGAGTTGCTCACCCTCTGTCTCGACTGGGGGCATCTTCTTCTTCCGTCACATCCTGTGTGGGTTGTGACAAAAAAAGAATATGTCACCACTCGACACCGGATGGGTAACAATGATAGCACGTAGAGTAGTTCATCCTCCCTCTCAGCGTCCACTGGGGATATATTGATGGTCTCTCACATCCTTTCCCGGTTGTGATACAAGAGAAATACATCTCCAATGGAGACGGAGAATATAGTCGTGATAACATGTAAAGGTAACAATCTAATAAACAATAAATTTATGCTACTATCTCTGACCAACCTTTCGAAAACCAGCTATGACATGAGCTGGGTTACTCGAGCCAAAGATGGCAGATCCTGCAACTGAAATGTTTGCACCGGCTTTCACTACTCCTTTCGCAGTACTCAGTCCAATACCCCCATCCACCTGTGTCCCTATTCTTGGGTACAACTCCCTTGCATGTCGTACCTTATCAAGAACACCCTCCATAAACGCCTGTCCTCCAAACCCTGGCTCCACCGTCATCAACAATAACATGTCTACAACCCCTTCCTTCATAAGTGCTTCTACGACCTTTATAGACGTATTCGGGCGCAACGCAACTCCAACTTGCATTCCAATCCTTTTAATTCGGTTACATAATTCCTTCAACACCACATTCTCCTCCTCAGTTGGTACCTCGCACTTTTCTAGTCCCTTAGCCACACTCTCGAAATGAAATGTGACTCCGTCTGCGCCTGCGTCTTCAAGTTCCTTTATCCAGCGCCCAGGATCTGATACCATCAGATGACAGTCCAAAAACAATTTCGTATGCCTCCGCAACGCTTTCACAACAGGCGGTCCAACAGTAAGGTTCGCCACAAAAAGACCATCCATTACATCTATATGTAGCCATTCCGCTCCAGCCTCTTCCATTGCACTCGCTTCATCTGAAAGGCGAGCAAAGTCTGGAGCCAAAATTGATGGCGCTATAATTAAACGAGAATCCATACTGAACATCGATAACTTCAGTAACGCCAAACCCGTCCTTCCCAGACACACTCCTCTTTTATACCTCAATAAAAAAGAAGATTATGGCAATCCAAGTGAAGCTATAGAACCCGTTCACGTCATTTATGAAGCCAAAATGGTTCCTTTCATCCTGTATTCAAGCTCCCCGTAACTCGTACTTTACAACTCCTTTACAATTCAGGTTCGAAATCAGTTTCATTCATTGTACACTTTCTACTCTTCCACCTACTTTTCATAAAACATCATCACACTTTGTGGCTTGTCGTCTCATACAGGCCCTATCATTCATTCAGTACAATCACATATCATACATTTCGCTCACTTTCACAAAGTGAACCATGTTCCCGTTCTGCGCTTCCCAACCGTTTGTACTTAAGTATCACTCTTTACCCCAGCAGTTCTCCGCCCCATCTTCCATTTTTATCGTCACACAAAAACAATCGAACAGTTGCAATGAACTCCCAGTCCGACATGCCTCCGACTCCGACTCTGAGTCCCAGATACTCTGACGTCCCTCAGGCCTCATCTCCCGCCCGAAGGACTCGGGCCGTTATTGTTCGAAGGGGGCGTATACGTACCATGCTGGCGAACGAAGAAGATATGGTCATTTCCGCACAGGAATTCTGCAGCATGGCTGCTACCTCTCATCTTTCTGATATACCGATACTAGTTTGTGGAAGAACGAACACCCTGGAGACGGTAATTCAGGCTTGCCCTTATTCGCTCAGAGGGAAGCTCGTTTTCTTCCAGAATGGAGACATCATCCTTTTTGTTTCGAAGCTCGGTGTGCACAAATGTTCAAAAGTTGTCCTAAACGTTGGTGTCCCCTCAAGAAACGCAGCTCCGCAGGATGGTGTCACTCCTCAAAGTCCGGATGGTCTCACTGTCGCAACAGGAAAATGGGCCTCCGACGTTGCAGACAGGTTTAGGTCTAAGGGTCTCACTTGCGGGGTTGTCGACGAAGACACATTTCTCGTAAGCTATTATGAGAAGCTCGTGTGGCTATCAGCGTTCAACATCGTCGGGGCCTCAAGAGGTTTCATTCCTATGAACGTAGTCGCTACGGAGTGCAGTACGGTTGTGCTCACAATAATGAAAGAGCTGTTGAAGATAGTTTTGCCTAAGACAGGTACTACTTTCAACCTGGAAGAGACCGTTGGGCGACTTCTTGCATATGGGAAAACTCTCTTTGGCTTCCCTACTTCTTTCTCCGACGTTCAGTTTAGGAACGCGTACTTCTACGACTTTTCCCGCCAAGAAAGAAACATCGTAGGCGGTGACCCCACTTCTTTTCATACAAACTACGTCAACGTTGTTAAGGAAAAGTTATCACCCTCCCCATTCCCGCAGCTTTGAGGTTAGAGCACATGACTTTTCGGAGTTGTAAACCTTTTAGAGATAGTTAAACATAAAAGTTACTTTATCGAAATGACCTGTTCCTATTACATTACTTATAATATTCGTCCTTCTGTGGTTCAAATATTCCCCTTTAAATCCTACATCCCTTATCACTAATAACTGGCTAAGTTTTTGCTAGATGGAAAAGTGTCATTCCACATCATTAAAGTGCACGATACTAGTAAGGAAACAAGTACAAAATTGTGATATTTCTGAAGAACTAAGCCTTTGCAATACTTGGGGCACCCGTATAAAGTAAGGTAAACCTTTTATGGGTTTCAACCCGTAATGGAGGTTGTTTTACTCTTCTTGATTTCTAAGCTCATGTTAAAGATATTTACAGTTTTCTTTACCCACTTGAACCCGTACATATTATTTATGACTAAATCATCCTTTCTTTACTGCAAATCGATGCAAAAGCTTCTCGTCGTAATAACGTTTTAAAACAGTACTACAATACCCGTATATGGTCGTTCTTAGACTCCTTTTATACTACGAAACACCTTGTGAACATCAATCACATTCTTCTCATTCGTATACCCAGACTCATTTGCAAAACGAACCCTTTCGAAAGCTTTCAAAACATGTATAACTCAGAAGTTAGAGCCCAAGAAGTAACTCCTCAGCAGCTGGCTAACGAAATATTCGAAAATGGCTACGCCGTGATTACTGATATTGACGGTACTCTGAAAAAAGCTGGGGAGAACATTTCTGCCGAAACAGTCAAATGCATGAAGTACAGCAATGCACGCGTTGGTTTCGGAATTGCTACTGGGCGAGATATAGAGGATGGCGAGAGTTTCATGGAGCACCTGGGTGGCTACACTTTTGGCATCTCTGGAAACCAAGGCGCACGGGTGAGATTATCCAATGGTACCGAAATTGATCAGGACCTTGACAAGGAATGCTACGAAAGATGTGCAGCCGAACGTGAGAGACTTGCACTCTCCTTAAATGAATCGCACGGACTTCACGAAGAGCGTCAACAAGCAGTGGTGAGCACTAGAAAAGACAGTGGACTCCCTAACTTCACGTACAATGGACTGTCGAAGTGGAAAACAGAAGTTAACTCCGGTATTTCATCCTTTCCGAACCTGGTTGCGTACCTTCAAGATGAAAACTGTGACATAGGGGACATTCGTTTCACGAACAATAGTGGGGCGCCAGCCTTGGTTGAAAACGACCCCCAGTTCCACACACATTTAATCGTTGCTTTCGGGAATGCTTCCAATGATGGCCCTCTATATGAAATGGCAACCCTGACAGTTCATGTGAAGGGAGACGACCATCCAGCAGCCGTAACATATCTTGTTGATGGGGTGGAGGACGTGCATGAAACCATCAGAAGGGTGGCAGAACTGTACGGGTACAGAAAATGCAAGTGTCAATGGTTTAGAAATGCTCCTGGAATTTGTCAAGTGCTACGATGCCTGTAATACTTAGCTAGGATATGATATCTCAGTAATAAAAGAGTCGTATATATCTCAATACCCTTTTATGAGCTACGATGCCTGTAATACTTAGCTAGGATATGAGATCTCAGTAATAAAAGTGTAGTATATATCTCAATACCCTTTTATGATTCATGGTGGTTTTTATCGTGCTGCTTTTCCTTGTAGCCGTACAACAGAACCACCAGCATAATTGTCGAACGGCATAAAATCGCACATTTTTCAAAAAATCGCCCAAAACGTGCCCGCAAGCGGGGGGGTCCGGTCGTTTTAGGGTACCTACCCTAACACGACCGACCCCCCTCCCGCCCGCGGGCACGTTCTGGCCACATTCTGGCGCCTTCCGGAGACCTCCCAAAACACACCCCCCGGCACTTCCTGTACCCACTGCGTCACCTCAGTGCACCATCCCGTCTTCTCCACTCTCCAGACACTCCATAATTTCCACGCGCACCACACCTACTCTAGAGAAGAAGATGGTGTCAAGTGTTAATGATGTGGGGGACTCTCTGACGTCTGCGCCGTGTTCCACGACGGGGCTGATATACTGGATGCAACGCCGATGGCCCGGCGGCCGCCCCTGGCGCAGCAATGCTTAAGAGCGCCATCGATGGCAATCTTTCGTAGTCTAGTGGTAAGCTATGAAACAACTTGTAACTTTCAGTAAACTAATCTTTACTAGAGGGTAGATGTGGTGGGCCTGGGAATTAGGGAGTGTCTGGAGAGTGGAGAAGACGGGATGGTGCACTGAGGTGACGCAGTGGGTACAGGAAGTGCCGGGGGGTGTGTTTTGGGAGGTCTCCGGAAGGCGCCAGAATGTGGCCAGAACGTGCCCGCGGGCGGGAGGGGGGGGGGGGTCGGTCGTGTTAGGGTAGGTACCCTAAAACGACCGGACCCCCCCGCCCGCGGGCATGTTAGGGTAGGTACCCTAACACGACCGGACCCCCCCGCCCGCAGGCACGTTCGGGCCACATTCTGGAGACCTCCCAAAACACTCCTCCCGGCACTTCCGGCAGTGAGTTCGCTGCACACGCCGTGCACATATATCAAACTAGAGAAAACTGCCGCTTCACACCCACTTGGTCCGCGACTATTAGCACAATACGCGACCTTTGCAATAGCTCCGAATCGCGACGTGGCCGACACGCGGCGCTATCGCAGCCGCTCGAAGCGGCACGGACACTGACCTCAGAAGGGAGGCGACACGGACACGGACGAGACTGGCAGTGCGCTGGGAGGAGCTGCCGAAAGCGGGGGTGCCCGGCATAAGTCGCCATTTAAAAGCTGTTCTCCGTTGTTTGCGCTGAAGCGATGGATTCCACCGATGATGGAGAGGAGATACATCCTATCGACATGAGTGCTCCGCCTCCGGCGTTCCATGCATATGTCAGACTTTTCTTTGTTCTTCGCGATGCTTTGGCAAACAGCGATGGAGGACCTGGTCGGCCACGGGACGTGGGGTTTAGAGGGCTAATAGAGTTCTGCGCCGAGAACTACAAGGATATTCCGGAGGCAAGGAAGATGTTTGAGGAGGCCACTAACTCCAAGAATTTGCAGAACTTGACACTGCAACAGCTGCGAAAGAGTGTTGTGAATAACAAACCTGTGGAACAACGATATCTTGTAACGAAGCTTCTTGACAAGAAGGACGGGGATGAGGACCAGAGACACCACGATTTTTTCCTTCTCTTTATGGATATGGATATATACCTACCGGTGCGATGCCTGGTTGGTTATTTCATGACCAGGAAAAAGCAGGTTCTGAAGACGACAGTGTTCATCCCACCAACAGCTGTGAACCCATTTGAGGTCCTTATATACTTATCATACCTCGGCCACATAATGGGAGAGAACGACAACATCAGTGTGGTATAACCGATCGGTGCGAGCTGCTAGTGGGGAGCCCTGCGTGGGCTCGACCCGGCGGAGGAGTGAAACGCGTGACACTAATAGGTCGGCAGCACCCGCCGTTGCCTATAGTGCACTGTGACCAAGTGGTAAATACGCCTGCACTGGTGTGCGGCAGGCACGTATAACCCTCGAGGTCAGCAAAACTATTAGAGGACTACTAGACTTACCAATTGGTGACTGTAGAACCGAACTGGTGTCAAATTAGCCTAGTTGGTGCTTGACTTTACCATTTGGTGTGGGAGGTTGGCGTCTCGGGGGTTTAGTACACCCGAGCACCCCTCCGGCTCTCACGGGCCTAGTGCCACGTGGGCCACCGGGAGGTGCATTTGTGGTGCACCACCCCGGCCACATATCTACACTACCTAGTAAATATTAATTCTAAATTAACGAAAATAGACTAATTAGTCTTGTCCAAGCCTGCGCTTGCGCGTCCCACGTGGTACAGTAGACACACGTGCCCGGGAGCCCGTGACGTCACCACTTGGTCTTGTAGAGCCCCCGTTGATCGGGCCGAGCTATACTACAGACCCCCCTCCTACCGACAGGCACGCCCCGTGGGTGCGAAGTTCCCACGGCGTTTGCCGCCTTTTCACCAAACGGTCGTCGGCGCGCATCGCCTGGCGCACGGCGCGTCTCGCGATGACGCGAAGATGGCGCGGTGCACGGCGCGGTTCGCCACATGCACTGCAGCGCCATTACCCACGCCGCCGTACCCCCTGTGGTAGGCGCGACCGTACCTTACATCCCTCGTGGTATTGGAACGCGAAACCGCGAACCGCGACCATTCAGGTTGATCTTGTCGCGCGTCTGGTACCACGTGGTTGTCTTCGCCTCTTCGGTCCCTCCCGGAGGAGTCCGCCACTCCATCTTCCCCTATCCGTCCTCCCCCTGGGCGGGTTAGTCCCGGCTTACCAGTTGGTTTCGAGCCTCCCGTCGGTGGGGTTCGCAGTTGTCAACCGATCGGCACACCGCCCCCTCGTGGTGTCGCTCCTATTCTTCGTTGGCCACTTGGTCCCGTGCCGTACTGAGGTGATACTTCGTTGGTTCCGACACGTACTGTTTCTCTGCTTGAGTGAGGGCGCCACTGGGGTGCAACGCCACTGGGGTGTCGTTGCCTTGGGCGGCCGCGTCGAGGGTGAGGAGACTCCTGCCCGTGGCTCTTCAGACTTCGTGACCGTACCGGTGCTGACGCCGTTTCTACCTAGTGGTCTGCCTCATCGTGGTGTTCAGGCTTGATTCAGGTCCAGCCGAGGGGTTTACCCGACTGCGCGGCGTTCAGCGCCCCTCCACCTGGTTCCTCGCGGTCTCCTTCCGTCCCTTAGGTTCCCTCTGGGGTGGTTGTGACCTCCCTGGTTCACGGCACCCGTCCAGCCGGCGCACAACCCTGGTCATTTTCACGGTGTGTCAGCTCGCTCGAGCGGCGTGCCCGTTCTCTGTGACCCCTCAGGTCTCATCTAGTCATCCAATTGGTGGTGTTCCCCCTCTCGGTTGGTATCCTCCGTGGCACGCTCTCGCTCCAACTCGCGCCTTTTATACCTCATGGGTGATCAACCCGCTTCCCCAACGGGGTGGTCGATGACGTTCGAACGCCGTGAAGACGGTGCCGAGGAGGGCACCACTCGCGCCCTTCCCGGTGTGGTGGACCCCGGGGGTGAGACGGCGCCGTTTCAACCGAATTACCACGTGGTTGACTCTTCGCAGCCCTGTCTGCCGTCCCAGACCGGTACACCCGTGTCCTTTCCATCGGGCGCCGAGGCCCCCGTGGTGGCCAACCACTTGGTATTGGAGGAGCCGCACTACGACCCTATAAAGGGATATTCGGCTTCTGAAGTCTCCCCCTCGCCGGAGGTCAACCGTTCGGTTCGTGAAACTGTTGCCGCCCGGTCGAGGATGTCTGGCAAGACCCCTGGGGTAGCGCGCGGCCGCGGCGGTGGCATCTTCAAGCCTAACACGCGGTCGAATACGCGCTCTCGTCAAGACCATTACGGTCGCGGTGGGTATGATCCCTACGCGGCCGTCGCGGGTCCGAGCAACCTTAACTCTCTTGCGGTGGCCGGTACGGTGGAGGCTCAACAGCTGAATCCTCATGACCTTAGCAGGACGCACGGGCAGCCGCATGCCCACTATGGTGCACGCTTTGCCGATATCTCCGCCGAATTGGTCGCTCTGGGGAACTGGCCTTTCCACATCAGTTCCTCATTCTGTCCCTTGCGGTTCCGCCACATGGGTCTCACGCAGTATACCACAATTGCCCGTTGGGATTGTCGCCGATTGGAGGCGGTGCCTATGGCACCTCCTCCACCACGCAAGGGCGAGAAGCAGAGCCGGTTCGGTCGACAACAGTGTTTCCATGCGCGGCAGCGACACACGAAGTTTCTATACTACATCCCCGTGGCCGTACCGTCGGATCTACCCTTCATCCGCTGCGATGGGGAGGTCCACTACTTCCGCCGTTTGGTAGATATCCTTCACCGCTTGGACGAACCTGCTACTCACCTCGAGGTCGATCTGGAGTACGTCGCCTTTGAGCGCCCTTTGGATACCAATTATTGGACTGACCGTGGGAGGTGGGAGACCGATGCGATGGCTGAGAGCCGTGTTCGTCACAGTAACAACCGTACGCGGACCATGTTCCTGTTCCACAACGTTGAGTATTGGTCGCAGAGCGACCACAACCGCCGGGCATGGTATGTCAATCGACCCTCTTGGTGGGACCACTATGAAGTATGTCAGTGGCTGGAAGTGCCAACCCCGCCGGTCCTTGCGTACTTTGGTAGTAGCATCTCCCTCGAGAGGAACAACGCATATGCCGTTTGGTCGGTCGCGCGCAGCGAGTGGGCCGTCATGGTGGCTATCCTCGCCCTTCAGGCTTCCGTGGAAGGTGTGACTTGGGACACGCGCTGCCCTGACAAGTCTGTCGGGATCAGCGGAACTCAACCAGTTGGTCGTATCTTCAATATTCCCAACGATGTGGTCGGCGACATTCGTGCCATGGGGCTCTCCAACATCGTCGAGGGCACCAAATATACTGCGCAGCAGTTGGATAGTTACCTCACTGCGGTAAGTAACCACAATTGGGGGCCTGAACAGGGTTGGGATGTCTACGACCCGGAGGTTCATAGCATCGTGCCTCTCCAACAGCAGCACATGGCTGGCGAAGACCCATTTGGTAATGACGATACCGTGATGGTGGCTGCCGAGAACTATGAGTCCCCCGCATTGCCTCCGTCGGCACCTGTACAGGCTACTCCTCCGACCAGCGTGGCTGCGCCTGTTCCAAGTGGTCCGGCGAACCCTCAGGCGGCTGCTCACCCTCCCGGACGGGCTGCCCAGGGGCCTCTTCGGGTTGGTTTCCAGTCGCTTCCGGTGAATCCGGTGCCCCCTGGTGGTGATAGTGGCGCGATACGGAGCGCTCTGGCTCGTCTCAACCACGCCTCGATGGTGCACTTCAACCGTCCTGGTCCAAATGACATCCTCACCGCTGTGGATACTCTTACCAACTTGCTCCCCGTGGTTGCTCACCACGAGCGGCGCACTTCTGAGCTGCGACAGTTCCGCGACTACTTCCAGCGCAATCTCTACCGTGAGGTGACAGCCTATGTTGGTCAGTTGAGCAACCTTGTGGAAGGCCACGCGCCGTTACATCGACCCCCTGTGGAAAGTTTCAACCCGTACGCTCCTGCGTCACAGCAACCTGCGACCCCAATGGTAGGCTTTGGTGCCTTGGTAAGTATCAACCTCCTGGTGGACCTCCTGGTGGTGATCCTTCGGCACCTTTCCATACTCCGCTTGGTCCTCACAACGTTCCTCTTCCTCCAGCCAGTACTGGGACAGGAGCACCAAGTGGTTTCTCAACTTGTTTCCGTTCGGCTCCGCTTCCATCGACGTCCGGTGCTCCTATGCCGCCTACTGGTCCTGGATCTTCGGGAGTTGGCGCATCTCCTGGTCTGACCCCCGGTGCAGGGCCGTCTAGTGGTCTTGCTCCTCCGACCTCTGGTGGCATCCCTCCGTCTAGCTTACCGCCTTCCTTCCATCCACCCACTGGTCCTGCGAATACCATGCCGGTAGTCAGCAGCGGTACCCCTGCGGGACCTGCTGGTACTTCTGCTCCCTTACCAAGTGGTGGTGCGCCAGCGAGCGCGGCTAGCGGCGGGGGCGGAAGCTCCGCCGGACCTATGTCGGTGTCCTCTGGTCGTGGAGGTTCCGCTTCATCTCGCGGGACCTCCCGTGGACGTGGTCGCGGTCGTGGAACCGGTCGTGGACGCGGACGTGGCCGTGGGTCCTCCAAGGCCTCCTAAGTCACCTCGTGGTTCGCTCTCGTGGATTCTTCTCGACTAATAAAGTGTCTTGCATTGTGATCTCTGATCTTCTTTTGTTTTCCTGTTAGGTTAGTTAGTTAGCTTTTCGTGTAGCGTGGCGTTCAACGGCTTCGATAACCCCCCCCCCCTTCCTTAGCGACGCGTACCACGCGAAGCAATACCAGTTGGTGGGGGCGTTCGCCCTTGTTTGCGCCAGTATCGGATGATAAAGTTGTTAGGGATATGACCAGGTGGTTCCATAGAGTCGTGCTCGGGCGACCATCCATACCATCTTATCCGGTAGCGCATACCCTTTGTGGTGTGTTCGTGACCTACAATGGTGTCAATAGCGCACTCCTGAGTGTCTACTTGAGGGTGTGACTCTTCCATTTGGTCATGGGGTGCGTGGCTCCCCGTGGGTGGTGTGACCCGTTGGTCTTGCCGAGGCTCGATCTCCTGTGCCGCTTGGGTCGTGGGGTCAGCCGTTACGGCTCTGGTGGAAGGTTGACCGCTCGGCTGACTCATCATAGGAGGGGGTATGGGAGACATTTGCTCCCTCTCCGCTTCTTGCTGCGTTGGCTCACCTATTGGTTGTGTATTCGCTGTCGTCGGTTGTGCGGCCTTGACAATCCTGTCGATGGAGACCGTGTTCTCCAAACCTTCCATTATGACCGTAGCAGTATGCTCATCGGGAGCGAATCACCTTGTATGGTCCCGTGGACTTGGGTAGTAGTTTAGAATTGATATCCTCCTCAAGGCGGATGTCCTCTTCCATCTCCGCTAGGGTTGGTCGCTTACCTTTTGGTGGCACGCCAAGGAAGACCATGTCTCCTGCTACCACTTTGGTCACTTTGCTCACCGTTCGGTCATAGTCCGCTTTATACCGTTCTTGGGCTGCTGTCATCTTAACTTTGGCAGCAGCCAAAGCGGCGCGTAACCTCTGGAGTATGTTCTCTTGACCTTCGCCGGTGTGAGTGTCCCGGCCGCTTCCGAGCGGTCAGGTCCGGGCTGGACGAAAATACCATGTGGTGTTCGCGAAAGTACCAGGTCGAATGGGGTTGTTTGAGTGACCCTGTGGACCTGGAGGTTGTACGCATATGTCAATGGTTGGACATACTCAGACCATGTGGTTGGTGCTCTTCGACATAGTGCCGTAGGCGTGCCACTAGGTCTTATTGAAGCGTTCCACTTGGCCGTTTGTTTGCGGATGATAGGCCGTGGTGAAGTAGTGCTTGACCCCTAGCATTGTACAAACCGCCTCGAAGAACTTAGAAGCTAGGTTCGAACCGTTATCGGTCAGTAGGTACATGGGAGCACCGTACGGGTAGACCCAATTCTCCAGGAAGGCTGTCGCTAGTGTCGTTGTCGTTTGGTTCTTCAGAGGTATGGCTCTGGTGAGCTTTGTGAACCTGTCGGTTATGACTACTACAAAGCGATAACCCTCTGAAGTCTTGGGCAGGGGCCCCAGTATGTCGATTGCTACGAATTCCAGGGGCCCCGCCGCCGGGAATAGCTTTAGGTACTTCCTGTGCTTCCCCACACCACCTCGGGTCTTAATGCACGAATTGCATTGCGCCACATAAATATATACATCGTTAGCCATATGCGGCCAGCTTAGAATTGCCTCCAAGGTTTTATAGTACAACCGCGTGGCTCCAGGTGTCCCGAAAAGCGTGCGAGTTGTGTGACCAGGATATAACACCCTTTGTTCTAATGACTTCATTGGTACGACCTTCTGGAGAGCTCCCGTCTTAAAGGTGAGCGTCTGATGAGGTACCCATTACCTGTTGAGGGCGACGTCCGGCAAATGAGAATCTTCCTTCCAAGTACGTCAGCGAGCGTCTTTGCACAGCCCTATCGGTCGATGTTCGCACGACAAGAATTCCACGTGATTGGAGCGTAGGTTCTCACCTTCCTCCACAGAAGCGAGGGTCTCCACTTACCACTTGGGTACTACTGTCTATGCCAGTATCCCTTCAGAACTACATTGACACACACTCGGTTAGCTGTTCTATTTAGTTAAGCATGGCGATGTTCGCACTGCACTTCGAGTGTGTGCAGTGTCAATCCTTCGCCGTATTCATACCGACAATGCCATCCCACTCGGTGCTTGACCCCGGGCGGTACGCACATCTACTCAAACTCCGGATAGTCTCAGCGCCATCGGCCAAGACACCCGAGGCGTCCGCCAAGCCTAATATCCACCTCAAGGAGTCGTGATCCGTTCGGAGCGTGAAGCGCACACCATATAGGTAAGGACGTAGCATGAGCATACTCCAAACAACCGCTAGCATTCCTTCCCGTTACGGTGTAGTTCTGCTCCGCTTGGTTAAGAGCTCTAGTCCAGTACCAATTGGTGCGAGCTTGCGTCCTCCTGTTCCTGCATTAAGCAGCAACCTATTTGGGCGTCCGACGCATCTGTGTCAGTGTATACGGGAGTCCCGTTTGGGCAATGCCAGTACCGGTGGGGAGAGAAGCGCTGCTTTCAATGTATAGAACGCTCTACCTCGTCGCTCTTCCAGTGGTCAAAGTGTGTGGGCTGCCCCTTCTTGCAACCTCGCGGTTCAGGGGTGCGGGCTATGCTTTGCAAAACCCCTTGATGAACCGCCGGTAGACGTTGCATAGACCTATAAGGATCGTATGTCCGTCTGCGACGTAGGGAGCTTCGCTTCCTGTACCGCTCGGATATTCCGTTTGGTCACTTCGAGTTTCCCGGGGCTTATTGTATGCCCTAGGTACTCTACCTCTTGGTTGAAGAACATACACTTTCGTAGTTTGAGGGTCACGCCTGCCTCCTGTAGCAACTGCAGTACCACTTGGACGTGCGAGAAGTGCTCCTCTATGGACCTCGAGTAGATGACTACGTCATCTATGTATACCAATGCGGTTGTCCACTTCACTTTAGACAGTAATGATGTCTAAACGCCCTTTGGGGTAGCGGGGGCGTTTTCGTAAACCAAACGGCATTTGCGTAAGACGCGATACAGGCCTGCCGTGGCATGTTAAAGCGCATGTCTTATCAGCGCGCACCCTCTTGGTATTTCGATCTGAATACCCGCAGCTTCGCGTCCAGTGTGGTAAAGAATTGTTCGCCCATCTCCTAGGAGTCGTGCATTCATCCCAATCGCTCGGGATGGATACGAGTCCCTTACCGTTCCGGCATTAAGTTTCTGTAGTCAATGCAGAACCTCATACGGGTCTCTCCTCGTTTTTGGAACTAGCACTCCAGGCAGCCCATTCCGAGTTTGCCGTTCTATAACCCCTCGCGGAGCAATCCGCTCTTAACCTCCTCCACGCTCTACCTCACGGGCCTTATGTCCCCGCGGCGTATGGCTGTTGGTGGATGGGACGGGAGTAGGTTTGAGGTCAATCCTGTGCTGGGGTGGCCTTAATGGCTTCCCAGCTTTACCGACCACATGTACTGAATGGCTCAGGAAGTCAAGGATCCGAGCTCTGAACTCTTCCCCTTCAACCGAGCTCCTGAGTCTTCCCTTCAGTCCTATATTCCTCGTCTTCCCCCAATTGGGTACTGTCCCGAGCTCCAGTTTCTGGTCTCCTCGGCTCCAGCTAGTCGCTGCACCATATGGTCTGTTCGCGACGAATTCAAACGAATTGACTACTGCCCCCCTTCTTAGCATCACGACGCTCGTGGGGACATTGTGGTATAATTGGTAAAGATCGTACGGGGAGCCGGTAAGGCCAAGACCAATTACGGTGTGCTTTGGCAACTTTGACCTGGGGCGGTTGCTTGAAGTTACTCAGGTAGACTGAAACGGTTTTGGGGGGTCGGTGTGTTTGTCGACTATACCATTTCGCCATTAAGGTCATGTGTCGTTCGCGCACCTGTGATGTTCTGAAATGGATAACGGCCAGGTTGTTTGGCTGGTGACCTCACTACCAAGTGGTTCATAGGCGGTATTGTTACCGCTTTGCCCAAGTCGCACCTTGTTTGGAGAGTGTGTTTTCCGGACCGGGTTGGTGTTGCGTGCGGTTTCTCTTTCGTAGAGGCCACCCTTGTGTTTACCAATAATGGCGATCCGGGGGCCATATGGAACCAGAACTGTCTTAGAACGTGGAAATTGCCGACTGACATGCTGGTCTAATAAAAGTTGTTCGCGGATACAGTCTGTTGCCAGTTGGTTTAACGACTATGAGCGAACTCGGACCTCATCGGTGTCAATCAATACATTATGGTAAGCTCCCCAAAAAAAAAAAAAAATGTGTCAAATACCATTAGGTAAGCGCTCCATGAAAGGTATAGATCTTTTGTTGGCGTCAACCCAGTGGCTTAGTAATGTACATGGTGAAGCTTATAAGTTGTCTGTTCGTTAATAGTTTGCATTCAACCAGATTAGGGTCCTGCCCCGGTGTCCAGGACAGTGACGCGTGTCACCAATGTTAAATAAACCCGAGGGTGCGTTTACCTTACCTAGTTACTAATGCTTGAGAAAGCTATCGGTTCGGTGCCGTCCACTGAGCTCTCCTCCCCTGTAACCTAATGGGTAATTGTCCGATACTTGCCCATTGTTTTCTGGAAGCCTTCCGTCTCGGACAGTTGGGGAAGGCCTCTATCCCAATGTTCGGCGTTTTCCGCCTGCGGGGGCGGTGATCCGATGGTCCTGCTCCGTAAGAGGTGTACCTATGAGGTGGTGGGGCTGCTTGGGGTGCGCAGTTGCGTGTCCGTGTCCTGCGCTCCGCGCCCGTGAGCCATATATCCTGTGGTTCTGCTGGCGAGCAGTCAGAGAGCGTTCCTGTTCTGCGGAGCCACACTTGGGCCACGCTGTTGCCAAGTGGGGAGGCGACAAACAGATAACCAACAGAGAGATTGCCGGTGTGGGGTCCTTCATTCGCGAGCGACGACGCGCGGCGATGGAGGAGCGAGCTCCAGTAGGTACTCGCACTCCGTGCTGGCGGGGTGGTCCTCGATTTCACCATAATGGCTTGGGTATCCGCAGGACGGCTGACCGGTAGGATACTGTGTGGTGGAGCCTGAGGTTTGTCTCGGGATCGCTCGCTGGATACGCGAGCTGGACCAAGAGTTTACTCATGCGATCGAGCTTGTCGTGTGCATGCACCAATGAACTATTGCGAGTCTGACGCGTTGAGTCTATTGTTATCGATGATGCCCTCGACACACGCGGAGTATATATCTAGATGAGTACGTCATTTACCAGGTCGTTCACGAGCTGGCAACACTGACCGCCTGGTTAAATCTCGCACAGCGAGTCTATTTGAGTCATTATATCCTGGCCCCCTGACGAGCTGGCGTCGGCCTAGTCCATCTGCTCACCTGGCGCGGGCGTCGATTGATATGAGTCGCGCGGTTGAGACCTATCTTATATGTCCCCAGCATATCGATGAGAGAGCAAGATATACACACTGGTTTCTAGGGTACATAGATAACGGCTCAATTCAGCAGATGCACTTAGAATACGCTAGCACAGAGAGCGACGAGAGCGAGCGATATACGTCGAGCATGCACGGAGCTCTATATAGAGGAGTGGAAGACAGCAATCTGCCGCAGGGTTACATGTCCGTGCGAATCGTCGCACAGTAGGTTCCTAATATGCCACACAGAGAGCGCCATTGGGTATGTCGCATTTCGGGAGTTTACGTACCATCCGCTATGGTGTTTTCCTTGGAGGCGGCTGTGAAGCAACGACTCAACCTGACCAGTTATGTAGAATTCCAACAGCCACATGGCTGCTGCCTCTGAAAACCCATCTGGTCAAAGCATCTTGAACTTTGAAGGAAATCAATGATCGCAAAGGGTCATCCCCGCTAAAGCGAGT
>VCMS01000274.1:0-73738 GCA_022539475.1 Gracilaria domingensis | reverse complement strand
ATCATGGAAGGTCCCTTCCAGACGCGGATGCGCAAAATCCGGCGAAGGAGCTGGTCCATCTGTACCCCAAACTGCACCAGAAACTGCGGAGCAGCAGGACGATGACGTTGTGCTTCTGTCCGCAAGAATGGCACGTTCAAGTGTTTCTGGCGAGCGGTCTGGAACACAAGGGACACCTACTCGGAGCAAGACGTACAGACGAATTCGTCAGAAGATACCAAAGGTGAACCTCAATCAGTATCGGATGGTTGTTGTTACTGTTGACATCACTCTGGTGGACACTCCGCCCAATTTACTCCGTGGAGTAAGTAAACGCCACGTTGAAGCCCTTGTGAAGAGTATGGAGGAGCGGGGGATATTGCAGTCGATGGGTTCTCCAGTGGTGGCCTTACAAGATGCTACTACGGGAGAGAGGGATACTGACAAGGGACGCCTAACGAAGAAGTGCTTCATTGTAGATGGTTTGCATCGTCTGAAAGCTATACAATATTTGGCAGCGACTGGTGCACCGAAGTGGAAGCGATTAGCCAAGTTTTGGCGTTGCAATCTGCTGATACGAAGAGATGGGAGGCCCATTGGGATGAAGGAATTGTTATGTGTTGCTTCGTACCTCAATGAGTCGACGAGTACCATGCAAAGGATGATGTTTGCAGACAAGATACACTCTATAGTTAGTGTGGTCGCCATTCTAATTGAAGATGTTGAGGGGGTGACGCCGGCAGACGTGGATCCTGCAGAAGTGACAGAAGTGTTGAAGGAGAGCCAACTGATTGGGACTGTGCAAGAGCGTCAGTATCTGAGATATGCCAATGTCGCCCTGCAACTCATGTCTCGTGAGGGAATGCTGGCCCATTTCGAGGATATATGTGAGACTGTGAGTGACATAGGTCTCACACATCTGTCCCATACTCCGCTATATGTTTTGGATGCCGAGGAGTTTTCCTTCATTCTTGATTGTCTTCAGATGTTTCTATTGAAGGGCAAGTCGACGAAGACAAAGCAATGGAAAAGCTTTGAGGAGGTTCGAGGTTTCTTTTATGATAGAGCAGTGTCTCTGTTCCGTGCGGCTAGAGCAGTGAGGAATGAAATGAACGAGGAAGAGTCCATGGAAGTGTTCCTGAAACGCGAAGTCAGTCTTTCTGCTCCATCGAATGAAGATGACGTTGAAGACACAGACAACAACGCAGCTGTGTATCAGTTCCTTTTGGGACAAGTTGTGAACTTCAACACATTGCCGCGTGTTCGGAGCAGGACGAACTCAATTAGAACTGTCACGACTTCCGTTCAGAATCGATTGCGGACGATGCTCAAGGTAATTCCGCCCCCCGCACCAGTGAAGCAGTCCGTGACGAATAGGAGGACTCCCGCTGCTGCTGCTGCAACATCTGCCAGTGAAGAAGGGGAGCCGCGAAGAAGTGCACGAGAACGGGCGCAGGTGAGTTATAGGGAAATTGAGCACGGCCGAAATCGAGGTGCCATAGAAGTTCTGGATAGCTCTGAAGAAGAACAGCGGGCTCCGCCGAGGAAGAAACGGAGAAAGACTTTCAGACAACAAATGAGATCTACTCTGAACAGCATGACACCGTATGACCTGATGTCTCAACTAAATGAACATGTGCTGAGAGAAAGGTCGATGAAGGTTCAGTTCGTGGCATTGGGAGAGGGAGCGAATGCAGAGAACGCAGGCAGTTCTGCATTTGTGGATGACGATGAGCTTCTTTCTGTGACAGTTCCACGGGTTGTCACCGTCGAGAAAGATGCTGCGCCAGACGATCAGCAAGAGACAGGTGGGGGGTCATTTGATGACGAGTTACCTACAGCTCTTCCGGAATCTGAGGAGCACGGACTTGTTCGAGGTGACCCATATGATGGCCCACCGAACCCATCATGGTGCGGGTATGCCAGGCTGAGACCGCAGGAATGGCAAGGGAAGAACGTAATTGAGCACAAGGACCCCTGGCTCAGAGTCATTCACTTGCCGAAGGGACATAGGTCGGAGCTGCTAAGTGTCTCGAATCTCAGAGATGTACAACATCTTGTCTTTTGGCACGCTGCAAGGGCTGAACATCGCCTACGGGCGGAGACATTTGTTATGCAGTATCCTCGTACTCGACCGACAGGTATGGATGATGAAGAGGTGCTGTGGGTTACTGCGAAGGAGCATGACGAATTTGGGCAAATGTTCTTCGCCCGAATGCAAGCTGAGCTAAGGCAGAATGGATATTGCGTGCTTGATGGCTTTGCGACGGATAATGGTGTCCCTAAATGGGAGGAGTTGGAAGAAGTTCAGGAGTTCGGAAATGTGTCGGGGAAGTTGGTGGACTTCTTCGAGAATGAGTATGGAGCGATGCCGGATATACGGAAAGGAGAGTAACAGAAGTCGTTTGTTCAAATAATCAACGATGATGAAGGATGGAAGGACGGTAGCGATGGACCATTTGAGGGGAGAGTGATGTCGACACGTTGGGGTACGGTGGAGAAGCCGGAGGATAATGAGGAGCTCAGGTGGGTTGTAAGGTCGCGTGCTTTACTTGATGTTCGAATGGGTACAATTGCTGCGGCTTTGGGACTATGGGACAATGAAAGGGAAGCTGTGAAGATGTACACTCCGAAAACTGGTGGTCGATTTCTGGGGACGACGAGAAAGTGCAAGCGCCAGACGCTGCACACCGACTTCAGTGGTCTGGTTACGAAGGAAACAATGAATACTGGCAACCCCGGATACTTTGTAATGGCCTCTGGGAAAGAGGGCTTTCCTCTCTGGGTGAGCGCTGGAAGCCATCAACTGGTGGGGATGAACAACCAACAGTTGCGAGTGATGTCGGAGGTGTATCCAGCGAAGAAGATAATCATCCCACCGTACTCTGTATTCGTGGGCCGTGGTGATGTGACACATGCTGGAGCAAGTGGGAAGGACAAGGTGGATAGGCCCGAGTCTATGGATTTGCTGGTTAGATACCACATGTACATGGTACCAGAGGGCTACGCACTACCTGATGCTGTTCATCGGGTGCGGGATTTCCGACCCACGTTTGTCAATGGTGACGAGGAGGAGGAGGCGGAGGATGAACTGTTGTCCGATAAGGAGGGTGGGGCGGTTGACATGGACGAAGACCAAGTGGTCGTGGAGATTGGTGTGGAAGCGGACGCCTGTAGAACCGAAGTGCTCGAGAGTAGTAGTGATGACGATTTGCCAATAATGAGGCTGCGAGCGCCTCGAAGTGGATGAGAATGAGATGATTAGTAAATTATGTGTGTCTTGCGAGTATTAAGAGTAGTATACTAATACAAGGCTATACATATGAACATAGAAAAGGTGCGGCAGGCTGGTAATTGAACAAATGTCAAACGTCTTTGGTCCAGTTCCGTCTAATTGCAACATGCCAAATGCTCGGTATCGTTAACATCATTGGTGGCACCAGTCAATTCGCAATTGAACATGTAGCGTCCTAACATTTCTGAAACTGCACTTAAGGTTGCTTTTAAGAGAAGTATGAAACTGAGAAGTCTATACGGTTCCTGTCTATGCGGTACTTGTGGCAGTATGGTGACTGTATCAGGAAAAATGGCAGAGGAACAGAGAGACTTGGCGGAAATTTCACCCAATACCTTGTCTAAGTTCATATATGCCAATGGTTACGGTATATTAAGTTCCGTTGATGGAACGTTGAGAAGAGAAGGAGAGTCAATTCCAGAAGAAGTTGTGAAGTGTATGAAGTTCATTGACGAACGTGTTGGTTTCGGACTTGTCACAAGGGGTGATGTGGGCGACGTGGAGGGGAAAATGGAAGGACTCGGAGACTATAAGTTTGGTGTCTCGGCGAATCATGGAGCTTTCCTGCGTTTCTCTGACGAGAGGGAAATTAAGGGTGCATCCAATGATCACACCCTTGACCACACTGTTGACGGACTACTGTTCCTGGCAAGGGATTTGAATAGGAGGTATGGTATTGTGAATGATGGTGACAAGGGGTTCGTGGAGACCAGAAGTGATAGTGGCCTTCCCAATTTCGTGTACAACAAACTGTGGCAGTGGAAAGAAGAAGTGGATTCTGCTATTGGGGACCTGTTGCAGAAGATGGATGCGTTTGTTATCTATCCCGGCGATAAAAGTTGCGAAATTGTGGACAAGCGATACACAAAAGGAAGCGGAGGAGAAAATCTTGTGGATAATGAACCGAGATTTATTGATACGGATGACGTCGTGACGTTCGGAAGTGCTTTGAGCGACGGGCCTTTGCATGAGGTAGGCGTGTACGGCGTTCACGTCAAAGAAGATTGTATCCCGGGTGGAGTACACAACCTGTTCGAAAGCGTGGAGGATGTACATTCGACAATTATGTTGGTGGCTCTGTTGTACGGCTACGAGGAAAAACAGCACGATAAAAACCACCATGAATCATAAAAGGGTATTGAGATATATACGACACTTTTATTACTGAGATCCCATATCATAGCTAAGTATTACAGGCATCGTAGCACTTGAAACAAATTTCAAGAGCATTTCTAAACCATTGACACTTGCATTTTCTGTACCCGTACAGTTCTGCCACCCTTCTGATGGTCTCATGCACGTCCTCCACCCCATCAACAAGATATGTTACCGCTGCTGGAGGGTCGTCTCCCTTCACATGGACTGCCAGGGTTGCCATTTCATATAGAGGGCCATCATTGGAAGCATTCCCGAAAGCAACGATTAAATGTGTGTCGAACTGGGGGTCGTTTTCAACCAAGGCTAGCGCCCCACTATTTTTCGTGAAACGAATGTCCCCTATGTCACAGTTTTCATCTTGAGGGTACGCAACCAGGTTCGGAAAGGATGTCAACACTTTTGAAATACCGGAGTTAACTTCTGTTTTCCACTTCGACAGTCCATTGTACGTGAAGTTAGGGAGTCCACTGTCTTTTCTAGTGCTCACCACTGCTTGTTGACGCTCTTCGTGAAGTCTGTGCGATTCATTTAAGGAGAGTGCAAGTCTCTCAAGTTCGGCTGCACATCTTTCGTAGCCTTCCCTGTCAAACTCCTGATCAATTTCGGTACCATTGGATAATCTCACCCGTGCGCCTTGGTTTCCAGAGATGCCAAAAGTGTAGCCACCCAGGTGCTCCATGAAACTCTCGGCATCCTCTATATCTCGCCCAGTAGCAATTCCAAAACCAACGCGTGCATTGATGTACTTCATGCATTTGACTGTTTTGGCAGGAATGTTCTCCCCAGCTCTTTTCAGAGTACCGTCAACATCACTAATCACGGCGTAGCCATTTTCGAATATTTCGTTAGCCAGCTGCTGAGGAGTTACTTCTTGGGCTCTAACTTCCGAGTTATACATGTTTTGAAAGCTTTCGAAAGGGTTCGTTTTGCAAATGGGTGTGAGTATACGAATGAGAAGGATGTGATTGATGTTCACAAGGTGTTTCGTAGCATAAAAAGAGTCTAAGAACGACCATATACGGGTATTGTAGTACTGTTTTAAAACGTTACTAGGAGGAGAAGTTTTTGCATAGATTTGAAGTAAAGAAAGGATGACTTAGTCATAAATTATATGTACGGGTTCAAGTGGGTAAAGAAAACTGTAAATATGTTTAACATGAGCTTAGAAACCAAGAAGAGTAAAACAACCTCCATTACGGGTTGAAACCCATAAAAGGTTTACCTTACTTTATACGGGTGCCCCAAGTAATGCAAACGCTTAGTTCTTCAGAAATATCACAATTTTTGTACTTGTTTCGTTACTAGTATCGTGCACTTTAATGATATGGAATGACGATTTTCTATCTAGCAAAATCTTAGCGAAGTATTAGTGATAAGGGATGTAGGATTTAAAGCGGCATATTTGAACCACAGAAGGACGAACAATATAAGTAATGTAATAGGAACAGGTCATTTCGATAAAGTAACTTTTATGTTTAACTATCTCTAAAAGGTTTACAACACCGAAAAGTCATGTGTTCTAACCTCAAAGCTGGGGGAATGGGGAGGGGGATAACTTTTCCTTAACAACGTTGACGTAGTTTGTATGAAAAGGAGCGGGGTCACCGCCTACAATGTTCCTTTCTTGGCGGGAAAAGTCGTAGAAGTACGCGTTCCTAAACTGAAAGTCGGAGAAAGAAGTAGGGAAGCCAACGAGAGTTTTCCCATATGCAAGAAGTCGCCCAACGGTCTCTTCCAGGTTGAAAGTAGTACCTGTCTTAAGCGAAACTATCTTCAACAGCTCTTTCATTATTGTGAGCACAACCGTACTGCACTCCGTAGCGACTACGTCCATAGAAATGAAACCTCTTGAGGCCCCGACGATGTTGAACGCTGATAGCCACACGAGCTTCTCATAATAGCTTACGAGAAATGTGTCTTCGTCGACAACCCCGCAAGTGAGACCCATAGGCCTAAACCTGTCTGCAACGTTGGAGGCCCACTTTCCTGTTGCGACAGTGAGACCATCCGGACTTTGAGGAGTGACACCATCCTGCGGAGCTGCGTTTCTTGAGGGGACACCAACGTATAAGACAACTTTTGAACATTTGTCCACAACGAGCTTCGAAAGCAATGGTATGATGTCTCCATTCTGGAAGAAAACGAGATTCTCTCTGAGCGAATAAGGGCAAGCCTGAATTACGGTCTCCACGGTGTTCGTTCTTCCACAAACTAGTATCGGTACATCAGAAAGATGAGAGGTAGCAGCCATGCTGCCGAATTCGTGTGCGGAAATGACTGTATCTTCTTCGTTCGCCACCATGGTACCTATACGCCCCCTTCCAACAATAACGGCCCGAGTCCTTCGGGCGGGAGATGAGACCTGAGGGACGTCAGAGTATCTGGGACTCGGAGGCGGAGTGGGAGGCATGTCGGACTGGGAGTTCATTGCAAGTGTTCGAATGTCTTTGTGTGACGATAGAAATGGAAGATGGGGCGGAGAACTGCTGGGGTAAAGAGTGATACTTAAGTACAAACGGTTGGGAAGCGCAGAACGGGAACATGGTTCACTTTGTGAAAGTGAGCGAAATGTATGATATGTGATTGTACTGAATGAATGATAGGGCTTGTATGAGACGACAAGCCACAAAGTGTGATGATGTTTTATGAAAGGTAGGTGGAAGAGTAGAAAGTGTGCAATGAATGAAACTGATTTCGAACCTGAGTTGTAAAGTAGTTGTAAAGTACGAGTTACGGGGAGCTTGAATACAGGATGAAAGGAGCCATTTTGGCTTCATAAATGAGGTGAACGGGTTTTATAGCTTCAATCAGATTGCCATAATTAAAAGGATGGAGTTGGATTGCGCCCGAATACGTCTATAAAGGTCGTAGAAGCACTTATGAAGGAAGGAGTTGTAGACATGTTATTGTTGATGACGGTGGAGCCAGGGTTTGGAGGACAGGCGTTTATGGAGGGTGTTCTTGATAAGGTGCGAGATGCAAGGGAGTTGTACCCAAGAATAGGGATACAGGTGGATGGAGGTATTGGACTGAGTACTGTGAAAGCAGTAGTGAAGGCCGGTGCAAACATTTCAGTTGCAGGATCTGCCATCTTTGGCTCGAGTAACCCAGCTCATGTCATAGCTGGGTTTCGAAAGGTTGGTTAGAGATAGTACCATAAATTTATTGTTTATTACATTGTTACCTTTACGTGTTATCACAACTAAATTCTCCGTCTCCATTGGAGATGTATTTCTCTTGTATCACAACCGGGAAAGGATGTGAGAGAACATAAATATATCCCCAGTGGACGCTGAGAGGGAGGATGAACTACTCTACGTGCTATCATTGTTACCCATCCGGTGTCGAGTGGTGACATATTCTTTTTTTGTCACAACACAATGCCAAGAGGATATCGATAGCACGTTGAAACGTAGCCGGCGCGTTGGTTAATCCGAACGGCATTCGTTTAAACCGGTACAAACCTTGGTGGCACACAAAAGCAGTTTTGTCCTTATCCTTTTCACGGATCGGAACTTGCCAGTATCTCCAATTGGCATCCAAGGCGGTGAACACTGTAGCACTCCCAAGCGAGTCAATGTATTCGTCCATCCTGGGTATGGGATAAACGTCTTTGACGGTGACCGAATTTAGGCGACGGTAATCAATACAGAATCGCCACGATCCGTCCGCTTTTGGAACTAGCACCACGGGTGAGGCCCAAGCGGATTGAGCCGCCTCTATGACGCCAGCGCGTAACATCTTCTCAACCTGAGATTGCTCTTCTTCCCTAGCTTTGGGACCAGCCCGGTATGGGTGTTGGGAAATGGGGCTAGTACCTGGAAGTAGGTCAATACGGTGTTCCGTGATTCCAATTGTCCCGAGGGATCCATCCCACATGGGTGTGAACTCCCTCAACATTTCTCTTAGCTTACCTCTATGAGATTCAGGTACATGATTAAAATTCAACTGTTCCAGTTCCTTGACAGGGTCTGTATCTTCCGTTCCTGGTGGCAACGCTTTACCCTCGGTGGGTGCCAGCGATTCGGTAACTTCGCTCGCCGGGGTAACCGATGCGGTAAACGCGGTTTCCGCTGATCCCTCCCCCTCCTTAGCATCGGTTATACCGAGAACATCCGCAACGGGTATCTTCGTCGGTACGATAGCAGCAGGGTGTGGGAGAGTGGTACCAAGGATTTGGTTTTTAGCTAACCACTGTCGGGTTGTGCCAAAGTTGGCGACCAAAACTCTGAATGGTTTGTCGGGTTCCACCGAGATTACTCCGTTCGCCAAAGCGAGTTGCTTCTGATCATACAATGATGGCAATGGTTGTACCACACGTAGGCCAGACTGCTTAGTAGTTATGGTGACCCAAACTTGGGATTGCGCAGGGATTGCGATGGCATGAGCCACATGGAGCTTAGATGATACCGGGTCGACGGTTGGAACTTCCTGTGCAGCAGGGAGCGGGACGCGCTTGCGTGTAGCTCTCTTTAGCGGTTTCCTTACAATCGGTATTTCGGAACCATCATCCATGGTAACAACTCGAGCTCGAGGTCGAATCGCTTCAACAAAACGATCACAAAAGTCACAACCGAGTATCACCGGTGCGGCAATGCTTTTGCAAACCATGAAATCCACTTTAACCATACAGGTTCCTAATCGTACCATGAGAGGTATGTACCCAAGAGTACGCAACGGGTTATTGTTGGCATCCGCGATATCCAAACCTGGACCATGACGAATTTCATCCCGTAGCGCGGGTGGCACCAACTCAAGGTGAATCAGGTTCGGTGCAGCTCCTGTATCCAACACAGACAACTGTCGAACCATGAACTGGTTAGACAAGCCAAGATCGGCATAAACTTTGTAGTTTCTCTTGGCCATCACAAGAACTCTTTCCGGAATACGGAGATTACGGGACCGTATCCACGGACGACGTAGAACCGAAAGGTGTTCTGAGCTCACGTCAGTTTTAGCCGCTATCCTTGAAAAGATTCTAACAGCTGGGGAGCGAAGCTGTGACGCCTCGGGCGCCTTTAACTTCGGCTCGGAAGGCGCCCCTCCCGTAGGGGAAACTCCCGAAGTCAGTTTTTCTGAACGGGGCTCACCGAATTCGGTGCGTGAACTCCGTTCGGGGGGCCTAACTGAACCCCATGCGTGGGTACTTCGCCTTGAACCTGGTTCGAAGGTGCCTGTGCCGGAACGGAGGGCTGAGCATAGACCGGAACCGGTAATCCCAGTTCAGCTCCGGCCTTATCATATTCCTTTCGTGGAACAGATTCCTTTTCCTCGGGCGTGAGGGCGTCGTAATACGCAATAATTTTCGGCCTGTGCGACGGCGGAAATACGCACTGCGTCGATACGTGACCTGGAAGGTAGCACTGGTAACATATGACCGAGGCCGGTTTGTCGCGAGGGCGATTGTCCACTCGACGTTGTGGTGCTGTGTCCTTCCACCCTGGACGGTTCAGACGCGACGAATTGTTAGCGTAAGGCAGCGGGGCTGCAGGCACCCGGACACCTTGGGCATACAATGCGGGGTCTTCTTCCGTGCTCGGAATCGAGGTTGACGGCAGGTCCGTAGATCCGTAAGAATCGGGGTTACTTCCGATGAAGTGGACGTTATCAGCGTCACCGACAGCGGTTTCACGTCGCAAAACCGACATCGATGGTGACGAACTCTCCGCGAGTAGCGCTTTCGAGCGGCGCTGCCCCGGGTTGCGGGCTCGATACGTCTCTCCTTCCGCCTGGGCGTAATTAACCAACTCTAGGTACGTCATTCGGCGTTTTTCCTCGCGTCGGCGAGCGACCAACGACCGAATGGTGGGGTCCAAACCGTCAACAAACATGGTACACCGCTCCTGTGCGGAATACACATTACCACATCGGTGAAACGCTTTGTTCAACCGCGTTGAATAAACCGTTTCAGATTCTCCACTCTTCTGTCTAGTGTCGCGAACAGCAAGAGTAGCGCTGTAAATCGCGTTGGAAGTCGCGTACGACCTGAGAAGGTAGTTCACGGCTTCCGGCCAACACGTGACTCCTCCTTCCGAGGCTCTCGAGGTTCCTCGAACTGAGTTGTACTGATCTTCCGCAGTCCCTGTTAGGAAGTACGGCAGTGCCACATATGCCTGTGCTTCACTCATACCGAGTATATCGGCCTCCTGGACGAACCTGGCAAGGAAATCCAAGACAAGGATAGGATCTGTCCCCGAGAACTTCCTTGTTTCAAGGGTAACATTCAACCTTCGAATGTAGTCCTTCACCTTACCGGTTCCTCGCGAGGAGCGATTCGAAGTAACATCCTCCAACCGATAATAGCGGTACGACAACAGCTTTGTGTAGAGCGGGTCCGTCGGCTTTAACTCTTTGAGTCCCAAGTGGCGCCGTCCTTTCACGCGTGATCTCATCACTGCCTGAGTAGACTGCGTCGCTTTCGACTGTGTCGAACGTGACCTATGACGGTTGTCATCACTATCAGATGAATCTGACGAACTGTCTTCAGTCATGCCGCTCGAGTCAGAGCGCGATGAATCCGAATCATAGTGAACTCGTTTTGGGTGTCGACGTTTCTGCTTCACCGAACGATGGTCTTCATCCGCAGATGGATTTCCTTGAGGAACCTGTGCGTCCACAGCTTCATCCATACGGATTGTATCCTCCAGCGTTTCCAAGCGCGAACGAATTCGACCGATATCGGTGCGCATTTCCTCGACAAATGCCCGGTACTCCGTGACGAAGACGTCTGGGGTACCCAGATTTTCCATAATGGAATTCACGTCCCTTCTCAGAAGACGTAAGTCTCCTGAGACATCCCTCACCTGGGCATTATCAACCTGCGTCCTCAACGAGGTAACATCCTGTAGGAGTTCCACGTGAGCAGCGTGATTAATATCCAAGCGGGATTCCAACCTAGCCAACTCGGCTACGGTAGCAGCGTTAGGGTTAACCATGGATGGTGTCTCAACGACGGGTTGAGCAGAACCCACGTTTTCCTTAGGTGCTTCCGTAACTGAGCGCGTTCTCCGGGGGCGGGGTACGACCTCAAGAGGTTGCGCCTCATCTGGGATAGACCGGGACGTCGGTGCAACGGGTGGAACCGCAGCTGACGACCGCGCTGAACCAGCTCGAGAACCTCGAGGCGGTTGCGGCATACTGGAAACCAGTAGGCAATCTGATCCAGATGATCCAGTTAAACTCGTACACGAGTCCCCAAAGAACAAGAAAACTCAATAAACCTTCTCGGTAAACCACCACGTCAGCGGTTCACGTTCAAAAGTTGTCAACCTCCAAAACTCTAAAGAGTCCCCTGATCGTTGTCAGAAAACGGTGATCCGTCAACAATCAAGTCAATTCCACGACAGTGACCTAAAACGGTTCTAGGTCGGGAGACCACTTTGTGGGGCAAACTCGGAAGAGTGAAACCCACCAGACTGTCCGAAGGTCCGCTCTCGTGAGAGATGGCAGACCAGTGACAGAGCCCTCTGTACCACCGTAACTCGGTTGTAAGGCCGAAGTGGCAACTGGCTATACCTACAGAGGTGATAGGCCACGTGGTGAGGAAACGATGAGAAACTCCAGAGATGGGGTGGTATCGGCAACGATGAAACACGACCAACGACAGGTGTAGTCCCGAGAGGGAAAGCAACAGAAAACAACAACCAAACAACACCCACACGCGACGGGTAGGGCCTCCTCGGCACTGTGCCCGGAGCGGGGCGAGATCCTCCAACGGTAATGCACGGGTTTCCGTAAACACGGCAAAACTCTATACAGAGTCGGATCACTTCGTAATCTAGTCCTATACCTCCTCGGTACGACCCTCAGGTCCCGACATCAACGACAGATGTTCCTCAAAGGTACCGAGAGGGTAGGACCACCGTAACCAGACGTGGCTATACTCGCGAGAGTGATAACCCACGTAGGCGGTTGGCGCCAGAGCCTCACTCGTGTAGAGTCCACTCAGGAGAGCGCTACTCGACAAAGAGTTCACTTAGAAGTGCTCGGGTTGACTTTACAAAGGTGCTCGCGACGACGAGGTCGAGCTCACCTAAGTAGGTCTAAACTAACTATGTACACGTGGTGCACACCCGCAGGGGTCCGTACACGTGGCTAGCCCAGTGTCAGGCACCTCAGGTGCACTACCTATTGTCCCGTAATATGCACACACACGGTGGTGTAGTACACGCGTCCACCTAGCGGTATTGGCCAGCAATGGCAACCCTGATTACAGGTAACTGTGGGAAAGCCATTCCAAAAGTAACCGCCAAAATTGGGTCCAACTCATAACTCTTCGAGTGCATCCTCGTATCACTCCCCTGAGTATATGAGGCGCATCATCCTGATAACCACGCAAAATGCGTTGCTCTACAGGTGGTGGAGGAGGTGCCGCGGGAGGGAGTCGGAGCTCCGGTGGTGACTGGGTTTAGGAGTGCGGCGGAGGTAGCGCGGACTGCGAAGGGGATTCTGAGGGGACAGGAGGAGAGAAGGATGGGAGGGATTTGAAGCCGTTTTGGGGCGAGGCGGGTATACGAGAAGGGGGAGGGTTGTCCACCTGACTTCTACAAAATGACGTTTGCGGAGACGGAGAGAGAGGATGCGAACGCGTGATGGGCGAAAAATGGGTAAATAGCGGGGGTGGTGTGGACTGGGAAGAAGTGATGGGATGATTGAGGTGGGATGAGTTGCGATTGGCATTGCAACATGGGAGAAAATCGAAACGCAAACTAGCACGAGTGCAGTTTTGAGAGAGGGTCGCGGAAAAGAGTGAATGGGGGTGGTGAGGCGAAGTAGAACCTCTACAAAAACTAGGGGTCCCAAGCACTAAACTGCGCGAAATGGAATTTAATATTCCAAAATTTCTTAATTTTTTGAGTGCCATCCTCTGCTACCCCCTCGCGCTCCCAAAATAGCCCCAAAACTAGCTTAGTTTCCAAAGCGAACAGACTATATTCCACTTTGCAGAACACAGACGTGGTACTCCCTTCTCCGCTCCACCTTTCTATTTCAACTCTCATCGCCCTGTCGTGACGGTTTGGCCTCGGTCTTACACCCGGCTCGTTGTGCCATTCCAGAGAGGCTCTGTTCGCTTCGCTACCCTCCGTAGAGGAAGATTCCAAACGTCTTCGTGGTGTCTTTTCCCGCTCACGGGTTGCACTACACATTCCGTTTCGCTGCCTTCTTTCAAATGGATTCGAATGTACAAGAAGCAGGCATAAACGAGAGATATAAGTGCACACTCTCCCTTTAGTATCCCAATACATTTGCAAATGGGATCTAAAGTCTTGTGGGCTTTGCGAACGGAGTCCCAGAAATCGGAGTTTGTGATAATATCAAACATTGCTTGTGGAATGTGAAGGTCGTCATCGAACTCCAGCCGCTCTTTATCGTGCATGGCGGCGTACGGAATGTAAGTAATCACGGCCTTTACCAATAGAAGGCGCTCATACATTCTATTGACTGTCGACCATCTCCTTTTTGAGTACAAGACCATGGCGTACGTTTTGGACAGCTTTTGCGTGCATAGTCGGTCGTATACTTTTCGCAGAAGACCATTTGTTTTAATGGTTCTTGAGACAAAAAGACACTTGCGCATGGCGTCGGAAGACGTGGCTTCTTTTCCAAGATCTTCACTTAAATTATGCAAGGCATGCGTACTGCAGCCATACGAAACCTTGAAAAGCTTGTTTTCTATACAAAGTTCTCGAAGCTTCCTCATCGAGTTGCATGAATCTGTCACAAAACCATAGCAGCATTTAAATCCCACCAGTAGTTCCACTCGCTGCAGGAGATCTCGCACTCTTACAAATAAGTTTTGAGACGTTTCTTTCTTAAGATCAAAACGAAGGTATTCGATAAAAAATGGGATTAGTGTGTGTAACACGGCGTTACTCATTGATTTTGATGTCAAACTAGTTGCTCTATTTATGACTAATACGCCCCCTCCTTCTACTTTTATTCTGTCAATGACGGAACACATATTGTTCTTGTATTTGGTATGGAGTAGTTCGTTTCCAAGCTTACGACGGCTAGGAGGATTCCATTTTGGACGAGCAGCCGCCCAGAAGGGATGCCAGCTAGGGTAATCAAAATGCTGGAAAGTTGTGGCTGTGTGATATACTGTTTTGGATAACAACTCATCAAGTAATTTTTGTTTTCCTAGCTTGAGTGTTTCTATTTTCATAAGGTGCAAGAAGCCTCTCAGTGCTTTGTTTGGTTCGCGATTAGCCAAATCGGAGGTTGTCTTATCGTTGGACATCGATTCCTTTGTTTGGCTTTTATCGTTTGTGAAACCTGGTGTTGGTGTGAGACCACCTATAGATTTTGGTGGAAGCAAGCATTTGTTTAGGTGTTTTTTCAAGTTGTTTGGTTTTGCTGATAGAGTTGGACCACAATAGTTGCATGCAGCGCAATTGATTTTAAATGATGCCTTTGAACACTTTGTGAAGTGATTCCATACTTGGCTGGGCTTTCTTCTTATTGGTATGAGGATGGTAATGAAACGCGGACTGTGACCTACAATCTGTGAGAAGGTCAAGCTTCAGGATCTCTCGAAAGTTTTTTGACATATTGCTTTCGAAAATGCCGTCTGAACTCTAGTCTGAACAATCAAATATAGCGAGATCATGTTTGTAACGGTTTTGTAGTGTTTAGTAACGTTAAAGAACATGACGTTCGTTACATAACGGTTACTTTCTTGTAAGTAACGCAAGTAACCATTCTATACTTATTTTTGACTCTGAGTGAGCACAGTATATGCCTTTTGTTCAGAACGTTCTACATTTTAGAAAATCATGCTTTAATATTTCACTAATTCGCACAAAGTGCTTTTTCTTGCATCTTCAAGGATTTTTTATTTTAGACTCGAAGCCAACACAGGGCACAAAGTGGTTTTCGTCGCATCCCGGTATATGGCCCTTGTTTAGGACGTACTACATTTTAGGAACTCATCTTTATTATGGCAGAGCTCTTACTGTTGGCAGAGTTATCTTAACTAAAAATAGGGTTGACCTAATTTGAGCCAAAATTTCTAAAGCAACTAGCTAACTTTCTCTTTTTTGCGCATTAAATCATTTTTGGTACAGTTCTCGTTTTCGTTGTCTGTAATTAGAAGATAACATTTTCTTTCAAACAATGTAGTAAACGTGGGGTTTTTGTCTCAAAAACATGCGCCGTGTCACACGGCGCATTTTGCTTTGTTTTCGGACATAGGATGCAATTAGATCAATAGACTACCAACAAATAAAATCGCAAGGAAAGACAACGTTCATGTTGTCCCAATTGGGAGGACATAACCCTTAGATACCAGAACTGATTTAATTTTCTAAGCTCTCTACAGACGTTTTAACAAGATATGCCAACAATTTGGAACTTTTTGATTTTAACCTTCATGACAATGACGAAATGTTTTAGAAAGTTGAAAGAAATTTAGATTGATAAATATTTAAGCAAACTCGTAAGGATTGTGCCACATAAAGTTCAAAACAAAACTATTTAGCTCTCTACATTTACTTCCAAAAATATATTAGAAGTATAACTAGAAATATGCTAATGAATATTACTAGCTAAAAGAGCTTTGCGAATTCTTATGCAAAGCTTGCTTTGCATAAATCTGATTTCACTAATTTGCACAAAGTGTTTTTTCCCGCATCTTCCTGTAATGTCTCTGCGTCTCTGTTGGCAAAGATGTAGCAGATTACGAAAATTTTACTACAATTTACGACCACTCACTGGCGCAAAAATAAATGTGTCTCAGTAATCTGAAAGTTTTGCCATTTCCCGCTCTTCCCTGGAAAATAGAGCTGCTCATAGTCCTGTTTTGCATTATCAGATTCTTTGGCTTCTAAAAAATACACAACGGCGGAGATAACATCGATCGGCTGACATCAACAGCCAAGAGTTACAAATTGAGATCCTCCTGAGAGAAGAAAGTTCCAAATGCAGTCACAAATGTTGGATCCCCCACCATTTCTGCCAAGATATCATCAACTTCTTTGAAGACCTTAGCATCCACTGTATCCTCCAAGTGAAGAAGGCGATATCTTTGTTCCTGAATTTTACCCCTCCGAGCCTGCCTTGAGTGCGATCCCATATTGACGAGAATCAAGTTCTTCTCCCGCGTTTTTGTGACAAGAATGTTCACTTTAGCCCAATGATTTACCTCACGGTTTTTCAGGTATTCTTCGGAAAGTAATTCGACGGCTCTTTCGCCGTATGCCTCAAACACGATCACCTTCTCTTCTCCTTCATTCTGTCTTCGAAGAATGTAGTATTTGCAGTATGGTAAAATCCTAGCGGCCATTACGGGAAGTATCTCCACACACAGACTTGTTACCTTTCGACGATGATTCCGAAATCGTTTGGTTCTGACTCTTTGTGCGCGTCGCAACTCTTCCCTGATAGCCACAAATTCTTCTTCTGAAGCTTTAAACATTGCTTTCTTTTCTTCGATATTGAGCTCAGCTTCTTTCATCTTCTTGAGCCCATGAAGAATCGTTGACCCTGCACCTGTCAAACGAACTTTCGAGTTCAAGATTAGGTCCCTCAACTTGTCACCATCTTCTTGCGGGCTGGAATCCTTCGCATTGTAAAAGAATATTCTTTCTTTGATTGTAGATTCTGAAATTCCACACTGCTCACTGAGCAAATCCATCCACAACTGGCGTTTGAGATCGAGGGTACCTTGTTCCCACTGGTTCTTACTCAGTCCCATACATACACAAACACATGAAGCAAAGGAATCCCCAAATGCCTGTCTGTAAACGTTCATAGTGTGAATCAGAGAAGCAGGGGTACGACATCCATCTTTCGAAACAATGACAATGGTAGATACCGTATTCTCTCTCGTAAGATGTTGATAAAGCATGCTTTCATATATTTTGTCACGACCTTCACGGTCATTCATTCCGGGAGTATCCCACACCATTATTTCGTGTTGGCCTTTGAGAAGTCCGGCCTCTTCGACAAGATTTCCAGATATAGTAACTGTGCCCGTACCCGCATGAGATACATAAAAGTTCTTCGTTCCTGTGAGAACATTTCCGAGAGTGGACTTTCCTTCTCCGGTTTCACCCAGCAAGTAAACGTTTCTAATTCGAACTTTTTCTTGCATTGCCTCAAATACAGTTTCAAATTTTCCGTTACTTAAGCGGTCAACCACGGGTTCAGAAAGCAGATCTTCGACCCTTTTAAATTCAACTGGAGATGGCCAATAATATCTAGAAATATGCAAAAAAAGCGTCAGAACCAAAGGAGAGGCATGAGAGTTCAGTCCCCTGAGAACGTACCGGAGGGATATGTGACATGCATTCCGATTTATCTCAGAATCACTTCGCGCAAACGAAATATCCTCACGTGCGGATGCGTGCACTCCTCTATTGTCTTGTATTGTACTACACAAAGTCTGGCACAACATGTACAGCGCCCCTGTACCAATAATGAGGTCCTCCTTTACTGCGTCCCTTTTGGCGGCTGCACTTACAATGATGTTTAACGGCTCGTCTGTCCGGTGCTGCACTTCAGAAAACAAACCTTCTCTGTCAAGCTTCATGATTTTCCCCATCATTTCTTTTGTAGACGTGGTTGTCTTAATTGTCTCTGTGATTGTCCTCAGCACTTCCTGATGATGTCCGTCTACAGAAGACGACGCAGGAAGAAGAACCGTGTCCGTCTGTATGGATACCTCTTCTATTTTTGTATTCTGAGTCAAGCAGTATAAAACCATTGAAACAGCAAGCAAACGTTCCCGGATATCATTGTCATTGACAGGTTCCATATACTTCAACATTTGATCCTTGACCAATCTTAGCTCCATTGCTAGAATTGATTTGTGTACATTGCGCAGCCCTTCATTCAAGCAATGCAGTTCACTATCCATTTGGCTGCGAAAATTTTCCAGGATTCCCTTCATTGCAACAATTTCTGACTTCGTAGCGTTAATAGCCTCACCTGTATTCTCGAATTTGTGCCCGATTACCGCCAACATACCCTTTGCCATGAGGTCTACGATTAGGAATTCAGCCATGATGGAAATCTAGCCCCAAGTTCGCGCAGATCAAATTATTTGTCCACCAGGAATCATCCGATGAGTTCGGCGACGACGGATGGTTGCGTTCGGGAAGTTGAGAAAAAGAGGTTTAGTGGCATGAGATGTTTGATGAACTTGAGAAACTCTATGAGCTTTCAAAACCGTTGCATACGATTTAAGTATAAACCAGTAGAAGTATGGCCCATCAAGAAGAATACCTGAATGGAACCAAAGCAACCACCTCTCCTTGCGCAATGAAACTGTGGAAGAGACATGTTGTGCAGATCACATATCGGCCAATGTATCTTCGTCTTAAATCATTCTGACTATCACTGGGGCCTGTTGTGGCCCAAATTAGGAAATGCTCAGGCGTAGTCCAGCGAAATGGAAGGTGCATGGCCCTCTTTTTAGGAGTTACAAAAGGCAATTTTAAATCTTTATTAAAATGAGACATCTGGTAAAATAGGGGTTTTTTTGCCCGAGAGAATTCGAATTTCCCGGGGCAATACGTACATGTATTGCCTCTCAACGATTGAAATTTCCAGCTATGTTACTCTTTACTGTCATCATCAAGGTGGAAAATGGACCAACAGGCGATAACGCAAGAGAAACTCGAGCATGCCAAGGGATAGGAATTCTGCCTGCCCCTCTTTTGAAATGCTTTGCTTGATGTTCCACTCCTATGCCTCGATCTTAGCATCATTTCATGGGGATTTTAAACGAACAGTACGACTCTCTCGACTCTCGACAACAAGACTGCTTTTGGATATGAGCAGAAATCAGGCCTGGAAGAAATACTACGCTGGTTTTCACCATCATTCCGTTCATTGACCCTTCTTTTTCAGCCAATTCTAGGTACAGTTCTCCGGATGGGGCATTATGAACTATTCTCATGTTGCTGACAAGAAAAGGCTCCAACTCAAATTTTTAGCAGGCGTCAAATCCTTCTTTTCATTTCGTACGGAACTGAGTGTCCTATATGACGTTTAGCTGTTTTCACTCTACTAAATATTGGTGGATGCCGAATGAACACCGTTGCTAAAGACAGAGTGAAGAACATGTCAAGCGATTCTTTGCTCGAACACACACTTCGTGGTTTCATATTGGTATTGGGTAGAACTCTCACAGAAAGGAATGATGCTACTCTTTGTAAGCTAACCAAGCAGAAAATCTCGCACTTCTCTGGAAAATTGTCTGAACTAATAAGCGCAGAAGGGGATAGTCTTCAATCCCGAATAGACAGAGCTCATCAAGACTTCAAGCAACTGCCACTTCAAAGGGGGACGAGGGAAGGTTCTATGGGTTCCAGTTCCGACGGAGAAGAAAAGACTGGGCTTTCTGAGCTCTCAGTGAAAGTTTACACAATCCTTAAACATACATTGATTGATAGCATACGTTTCATGATTGTCAAAACAACGAGAGCAGGAGACATTTCAATCCCCCCACAGTCCTTTTCTTTCGGAAGTGGTGACGGTATCTCCAGAATTCTTTTGAAATTTGCCACACCATTCCATGTCTTCAATCTATCTGGGGCAGATACTAGAACAGGTCGAGAACACTGGTGCAGAACCAAGGTTTACATCCATGCCACTCCGGAGAAGAAAATTCAAAATCTCGAACGAATGGCCTATGCCAACGGAACTCTCTATCAATTGGGGCAGAGTTTCAGTGAAGTGCTTGGAAGGACCAAAACAACGATCTTGAAGTCAGAAGAAGAAGGCGAGATACTTCGAATTCTGGAGAGTGATACTAATGGCATTTATGAGGTCATCTTAAGGTATGGTAACATAAGAACATAAGTTTGTCCGTCTAGTTACAAGACAAATACGTGTTTCCCGTTTTGTCGCTGACCAAACTCTTTCATCACCTTTCATTTGCTTTTCTGTTTCACTGAATAGATACGATTGGCCGAATCCTCTTTTTCGAAACTTAACTGGGGAAGACAATCTGCGGACGGCGATTACAACGAGCTATGAACCCACACCACCTTTGAACGAAAGTGGGCAGGACGACATGGGGTGTTCTTCGTCCGCCTCAAAAAGAACTGGAGAGACTAGAATTAAAAACGTATACTTGCTTGGTGGAACTGGTGAGGGGAAGTCGAGTCTGGGAAATGTGTTGACCGAAGATGACACGTTCGCAACATCACACTCTGGCACTGGGACTTTAGATATGTCTTACGGAATAATGAAAATACAGGGTAGCAATCAGTCCGTACGAATTTGGGACACACCGGGAATGAACGATCAGAATGGAATGGATTCTACGTTTCAAGTGCTGTTGGAAAAAAAGATCAAGGAAAATGGTACAGTTTCTGCCGTTGTCATTCTTTCTAAAGACGGGTCTAGACTTCCAAGAAGCTTGTTACGTGCAATCTCGTCCTATCGTGACTCTTTTGGGGAAGCGTTTATGCGTGGCTTGTGCCTCTGCATCGGTTTGAATGAACAAAAGCTGGATCCCGATACGGTAGTTTTCAAGAGAAAATTTTGGACACGGAGCTTTCTTGCGGTGCTACATTATAAGTTGGGCAAAGAACGAATTTTCTTCTACAATGCACTAGATGAAGATCATCAGCCAGAATTGATCAGATTGAAAGAATGGGTGTCGCAGTCGGAGACACATTTGATTGGTGTTGGACAAACAATTTTTCAGAGTTTAATTGAGATGAAGGAGAAAAAGGAGACCAAAGAGACGAAGACAAACATTCGACTTGCCTCCGAAGAAATGCGCCGATCAGTGGTTAAACTTGTGTCGTCAAACGAAGTAAGGAAATTCGATTTCACAGAAGGAAAATATGGACATGGAATCTACTTCTCGCTGACGCCGATTAACACGGTGTCAATGCAAAGGCGTTACAACATTGGATTAACTACTAAAGGAAAGAAAGCTGCAGATTTTCTGAAATCGATGGATAGGAAACAGAAAGATCTAAAGGAGTCAAAGAAAGAAAGGCTTCTTAAATTTATCAAGCTTCTAGATTTGAAAACGTTTGCTTTGATAGAAATGGCTCATGAGACAGTGCCAGACAAGGCAGCCGAGATTGTTGATATTCATCTTGTTCTGTGGGACATGAAAACAGAGTTAGGTACGGAAATGTCCATGGCTATAGAACTAGCTCTTCAGAAAATATCAACTAAAGCAAGAAACGAGTAGATGGCGCTTCGGAAAGCCTAATTCATGAAGCTTCTGGGCAGGGTTGGGATCATATTGTTTAAATGGGGCTTTGCAACTCGAGCAATGGGTTCAAGCTAGCCAATGCTTCATGTAAAATTATCTAGCAATAGCATTTTGAAGTAAACTTGAGTCATAATATGAAATCGTATGTCAGTGAGATATGTTACCAAAAGTAGCTGGCGAAGAAGAGCATCCCACGCCTAATCGCTGAAACAATTGCTCAAATAAATCTACTTCTGCGGTTCCTAGAAATTCCATTCCTCTCCGTCTTCTGCCCTAATTGAAATTAGAATTTCCCTGTTTCGAAGTTAGAGATAGAGCTACCTATTTTGTCGGCAGACCAACAGGGGTGAAGAGGATTTACTTCCAGGAAGACCAGAAGTATGGGGAGTAAAGCTTTTGGATCAGTTGCTCTTTAGGAAATTGCTTCGGCCTGAGTATCTATAATTTTATTGTACTAAGATGCACCGCACTGGAAACATAAGTATACAATGTAGAAGAAGAAGCTAAACCCTAAAAGCTCTACAATATGATCAAAAACGTTATGATATATGTCACCTGTGTGTACACTCCGTACGTGGCTGCCAAAATAAGTTCCTGGAGACGTCCACACGAGAAACAAGCAAACAGAACACATAAGCAACATGACGAGAAAAATATTCAGCTGGACTTCGGAGCGGTTAGCCACGAGCTGCATCGAATATCTGATCCTTCCCAAAACTCTGTCCCAAAGTGTTGCTTCTTCTTCCATTTCAACGGCTTCCTTCATATTTATGACAATGTCGGAACTCTTGTAACCACTTTTCTCATCGTAGGGAGTGCCGCTATTCTCATGTTCGCCTGAGTAAGTATGCAATGCCGATTCCTTGCGCCCCAAACTTCCATATCTGTTTGTATTTTCTTCGGCTTCTGAATGGGGATATGCTTTCTGAAGATTTGGGGAACCAGCCATTTTACGATAAGCGGAGATATCGGAGAAAATTCTTGATTGTCAGCGATGCGTTTCAGCGTTCAACACAAATATGTGAGGGAGGACGAAACGCCTGTCAGCGACTTGATATGATTTCGCGAATCGCGACAAAGAGGTTTAGTACGATTCGTACATTTGGTTGCAAGGAATTCCTTAAAACATTTCGCATGGCCTCCTACGTCACTGTTCTCGCAGCCGGATGACTTGTACGCGGCCCTGGTGATGATATGGAAGCGATCATTGCGCATGTATATCTCGACTGCCAGTTCAGCTATCTTACGGAATTGAAGACACAATTCACGGCTCGTGGTGGCTCAGTATATGTGACACAAGGCCCAGAACAACTGTTGCGTCCGGCCCAACCTAAAGTGGAATATCGGTCATTGCAGGAGACGCGCCGTGCTGCCAAGACCTGCTCATGACGATACCGGCCTTGGGTCAACAGCTTCAAAATGGGGGGTTCAGGGCGCAAAGTAAGATGGGCCGTTGGGGTCATCATAGGAACTGCGGTTCTACCTACTAAACCGTTTCCAGAAAACAAAAGAGGGAAAAATATCTTTTGAACTTTCAAAAACAAAAAAAAGGCATGATTGAAATGAATTCGATGGAGTGACGAAAACTAGCACAAATATCGTTGACCACGTGTACCCGTGGATCGGCAAAAACCTGTTCGATGGAGGAAGTCCCTATATAGTAGTCCCTCGTAGGGATTTACTCGATATATGTGCTAGTTTTCGTCACTTCCTGAACCGTTCAACAATGAAACACTTGGTCGTCAATAATTGACTAATTCTTGAATATTGATGGAAGTGGGGCCGGGATGTTCCCACAGAAATCGAAAGCTTTTCTGCGGCCGCGCCGGCCAGGCCTGGCCGCCAGAAACTATCCGGTAGCCCTCTACCTTGGTACTTTAAATACGGCATATCTGCGCTGGCTAAAACAAGTTGATGATGAGCTCGAGTCATTCCGGGAAGAAAACACTTGTCATTTCAAACGATAGAAATTCTACGGGCCGATGTATCAACGAATATAATGAGAACTCTTGAAAATCCAATACCTATTACACTCTTGCCTCATGACACAATTCTGATGGGAATATCATTCCCATTCCAAGGGCCCACGCCCTTGACCATTGTCCTAAACAACCCTGGAGAAACGGCCAAAACCTCTTCACGCAAGTCGAAGATTCTTGTTGTACCAGGAGTGGCTCTGTAGGGTGTGCATGCTCCGTCAGTAGCTGCATGCGGTTTACTAACGTACTTTCTCGTCTTTTGAGATCGTTTTCTCCTTGGCACCCTTTTCTCTAGGTTTCCCTTACGATTTCATATCCGATAGTCCTCTCTCATGAGTACAGACCGAATATCAACCCCCTTTGCAGCTTTGATAGCAGCCGCCGATTCGGGAGATATAAGTTGGGTTAAAAGATCGATAAACGCCGGTGCAGCAATCGACTGTGAAGATGAAAGTCGTTCTGGAAGTACTGCTCTAGCCATTGCATCATCCCATGGACATCTACAGGTGGTTCAGTATTTGTTGAAAAATGGCGCAGACCCAGAGAAACGAAACAATTTAGGGAACACGGCGTTGATACAGGCAGCAAAAAACGGACATTCGCAGGTGGTAAGGACCTTACTGAACGCGAATGCCGCAGCAGGGCACATAAATGATGATGGGAACACAGCTCTCACAACTGCTGCATGGAATGGACATTCTGAAGTGGTGGGGCTGTTGGTAGCTCAGGTAAGTCCAGATTCACAGTTACAACATCGAACAAGATCTCAAAATACTGCACTTACGATTGCTGCCCTCCATATGCATTTGGACGTGGCTAAGACCCTATTGGCCGCTGGCTCCAATGTTGACCATATGAATGAAAATGGAGTCACGGCTTTGATTGCTGCCTCACAAAATGGTCAAGTACAGCTAGTGTCCTCTCTTCTTGAGTCAAATGCGAATGCTTGTGTGAGCGATGTGAACGGAAACACTCCTCTTCACTTGGCGTTAATGAATAGGCATATGGATGTTGCCCGAAAGTTGATGGAATACGGAGCAGATCTGCATGTAGTGAATGATGCCGGGCGCACACCCTTGGATTATGTCTATGAAGACCACGGGACTCGAAAGGACCTTCTTAGGCATGACGAGAAGATGCGAATGGCAATTATGTGGCACCGTCGCCGCAAGCTCAGCATGAACAGTATGAATATTTTACGTTGGCTCAGAAAGGAGTACATCACATCTCTCGCAGCTTTTGTCTATGCCCATAAAGTTCTATTGTGGGTTGTTAAGAGGGGAGTGTTGGGACTGCAAGAACTTCGATGGCTTGGTGGTTACAGGGACTATCTTCTTGAACAGGTATACATGCCGGTTTCCGAACTACATATATCTGATGAAATGATTAATTTTGTTGTCTCACCGGTTTTGAGTGTCGCGGAAGCAGCCGGTTTCATTTATCCGGGGCAAGGTTCGATGGTGAAACTGGCATACGAAGTACGCATTCATAACAGATATGTTGAAAAAGCTCTCCAAGCGCTTCGAAAAGGGATGTTGCTTTTGGAAGAGCGGGTAAGCAGATTAGAACACACCCAAGAAGAGATGCAATCCGATTTTAAGAAGGTGGCGGAGAACAACAAGCAAATGGTAGATGACATGATGACAATGAATGAAAGTCTAAAAGATCTCCATGCCCTCTTGAAGAAGCATCAAAAGCTCAAAATGATCGGAGGCTTAATAAGTTTAATACTTACCATGATTCCCGTAATTGGTGCACCGATCGGAAGTATAGCAAGTGCTACAGCGGACGTTGCCAATTTTCTAGACCACGGGACTGAGATAGGGAAGGAATTGGCTGTTCATATCCTGGATGTGGACCTCAGCGCCGTCAAAAAAACCTTCGATATAAAGCCTCTCAAGCAGCTTGAAGAGCAAGCTTGGATGCGCGTGAAAAGCGTTTTCGCACACAGCCCATTCGAAACATTTGAAAAATTTTTGAAAGAGCTTTCGAATTTTGACGGTGACCTTGCAGGTCTGAAGCCAAATGAGAGCAATGAAACAACCGGTGAGACACAATTGATGCATAGCTTTCGGGTTATTGCATCTAAAATTGAACGGGATACTATCAGCGCCCAAGATGCAACATCGGAGCTGAATACGCTGTTAAAGGACACAGATCCAACGATTCAAGTTGATGAAGATGACACGCTTGAAACAGTTTTGAACGAAGTAGATGAAAATGGAAGAGTTAATATGACAGGATTTTCATCGGCTTTTGGTGTCTTGCAATCAAAACATCTGCCTAGAAGCGCTCATCATACGCTACCTGAACTGCGTTCCTTGTTTCAGAATGCCGCGGAGCCATACAGGATATTGAAACTTGCTGTGGCTAAACATGTGTTGAAAAGGATTTTCGAACCAAGACATAAATGGGACGAGGAGAGAGTTCAGAGACTCCTTGATTCGAGAGCAACTCAGGAAGGGTTCGTTGACGAAGAAAGTTTTACATTTGTGGCCCAGAAGATTTGTAGACAAAATGCACAACAACAGGACTAGAGGGGTCACTGACCCTGGTCAAGTTGTGCACTCTCATTTGGTTTGCTGACTCTATCAAGCGAGGAATTACTAGATACGATATTTTATTTATTTAAGAAAATATTGTCGGCGTTCAATAATTGCAGCGGACCGAATATATTTATAATTGAACGTAGTTAAGCCTATTACGTGTACAAAATACACACACGAAAACCACATTTGTCCACTGACAAAAGGTTGTTGCCACCCAAGTCCCAGCACGTACGGCTGTTCCTGTTCCGCTGTACCCTTGGTACGTGGACGGTAAAAGGTCGGCACTGCGACTGGGTGGTGCCTCCTCTACGTAAGTACATCACGACAGGCTGTGTCGCCCTTGTGAAGCAGGCCAAAGTTTGACAAGCATGAGTAGACTTGTTGGGCGCAAAGCCCGTGGGTGCTGGGTGACCCCGCGTGTGGCGCAGTGTGGCTTCCCCATGGTTTTCGTCATCGGTCAGAACTGCCCTATCCTCGCTCTGTGGCCCGGAAAGCATGGAGGCCTTTGTCTCCGGAAGAAACGCAACGTGCGGGCCTGCGTGGACGACCACGCCGCTGAATCCAACCCTGTGGCATTCCACGTCAGACTTCGCGCGTGTTCGTCACGTGCATTATTGTTGTTGCCGGAGCAGTACCAGCTGAGCTAATTGGTCGACGCTCCAAGCAAACCAGATCTTTGCTTCCTCGTTGTCACCCAGCCGCGCTCAGCCGTACTAACAGCTCTTGTCACATCACAAAGGGGCCCTGCATTCGCCTTAGATGGTTGCCTCATCGCATTGCAGCTGCATCTGTGCCCTTTCCAAGCTTCTACGTGTGGTCGCAGGCAGTCGTCTGAACTTTATCTTCGCTTTAAAGTATGAGTAAACCCTGGATAGACTACTCTTTCTTCCGTAAAGAGTCTAGTGGAAAGCTGAGAAGCGTGGCTAACGCTGTGCATTGCCGCCGCGGTTCTGACGACCACCGCGATCCGATCAAACTTGGAATCACCCTTAGCGGTGCCGCCACGGGAGGATGCTATGAAGCGGGAGTCATGGACTTCTTCATTGAGGCGATGATGTGTTTGCAGCAGCATCGCCAAAAAGAACCGTATCATGACTATGATCCAGCGCTTCATGAGTTCCCAATTGAAGTGGACAAGGTTGCTGGAACCTCAGCCGGCGGTATTACTGCTCTACTGGCATGTATTTCTTTCAGTATGACCGAATATACGCCGTTACCGAATCATCATCGCTATGGCGATGCGGCACCTCCGAACAACCCGCTGTTCCGCACCTGGGTGAAAGAGACAAACTTGGAGCGACTGTTCGACTTTGATGACCTGCGACCTTCTAATAGAAATGAAGATGTGGTGGTGAAGTCCATTCTTAACTCTAAGTTCGTGGACACCGTGACACATCTCGTGGTAGACCCACAGAAATGCAAGCGGATGCCTCCTTGGGCTGGTAACTTAGACTTAATTCTCACTAACACCTCGTTGCGAGGCACTCCTTACTCTGTGGGCCCTTGGAACTCCGTGATTAGCAATGAAGAAAAGTATCGAATGAGAAACTGCGCAGACTATGTTTGTTTCCGTGTAACCACGGATCCGGACAGCGTACACCCAATGCTCAGGAGCATGAGCCATATTCTTGACGTAAGGTCCGAGCTGAACTCAAAGGAATGGCAGTATGCCATCTCCAGTGTCAAAGCTACCTCCGCGTTCCCAGGAGGTTTTCCGACCGCGAATGTCAAAACTCCAAAAACCCACTACGACCACCGCTCCTCGAACAAGCCGGACTGGGAGATGAATGTGCTCGACCATCCCAAGTTCAATGAGTATGCGGCTGTGGATGGGGGCATCATGAACAACGATCCATTCGGGATTGTAGAGGACATCATGCTTCGGACCGAGAGGCAGGAGTTGTCGATTCTACGGAGCGATACGGGTGAGAAAGGCGAAAAGTACGAGACAGATGCAGGCACGCATGCAGTGATTCTAGTAACTCCATTCCCCGATGACGCAGCCGATAACCGAGCTAAGCAGGGCGACATGTCTCTGATCAATATGGTGATCACGCTCCTGCGTATTCTTTACACTGGTATGCGTTTCAAGCACTATGCCTTAGAAGAGAAGAACACGGTTCCGAAACATTTCCTTTCGCCGTTCGAAGGAACGCCTGGCGTGGATGCGCATCCAAGAGAGCTAGCGTGCGGCTCGTTGTTCACGTTTGGCGGCATGTTGGACGAGCGGTTTCGGTTGCACGACTTTCAGCTGGGGCGCGCCAACTGCCAGGCGTTCCTGCGCAACATGCGAGTGGGAGGTCAATTCTCAGCTGTGTCGCACTCTGGGCTGCTGCGAAGGACGGCGCCACTCAGAGACGGGCGCACGATCTCGGTGATACCGCTGTATGGGACTGCTGCGGAGGACGTGCCGATTCCGGAGCGCGTGCTGCTGTCACGCGTGGAGATGAACGGCATTGTGAATCGGGCGGCGCGTGTTGCGACAGAGCGCATGAGCCGCATCATGTGGGCGTACCTGGGACAAGTGTGGACACTGCTGCGGAGGCGCATCGGGTGGGTGTGGATCGTCGTGGGATGGCCGCTGCGCTACATGCTGCTGTTCGCGACTAATGCGTTGCTGCAGCCGGTGCTGTGGGAGTTATTCAGTCACGAGCTGAGCGCCTTCCGCTACCGCAGCGACACGCCGTGGTGGCAGGTTATCAGCATGGGCTATATGACGCTCATGGTGATGGCCACGGCCGCCGGCGTGCTGGGCGCGCTGCTGCTCACCGTGCCGGTCACGGCGTTCGTACAGATCGTGACGCTGCTGCTCCCACCGGCCTTCCTGCAGGAGTACGCCCCCGCCGTATACAATTTCATATTCACGTAGCTACTTCCGCCCTCGAGAGCTGTAAATTTGTGGCTGATGGCAAGCACTAGCATGCCGGGCCGCGGTACGTGCTCAATCCCCTCTCGTCCTTGGACCTCCTTCTTTTGAACGTGCCATTGACACGCTGGCCACACTTCAAGGGTGCTTCGATCTGCGTCTTCGTGCCATACTCATAGGCACGATCGTCGCCAGATCAGGGGGCCAGATTGTCTTGGAAGCAGTTCCTCTTCGTCGAAAAAGTCTCCCCATTGCTTTGGTCCGCTCAGCCAGTGCCCCAAGTGCTTCGTTCGCTATAGGTATGCACCATACCCACGTGATCGTGGACTTCTTGCACTGACTGAAGACACCTTCGCCATATGGCTTACTTATACGCACGGAAACACATGATTAATGTCCTACTTGCTCTTAATGTACAACGTACTTCCCAAACAGCACAATTAGAGCTGTATCATATCTGTACTTAACACACCTTGCTCCCGTCACCCATCATCAAAATTTCGATGCCTCTACCACATTCTCGCCTTGATCTCCTTCAAGACTGGAATTTCGGAGGTTGATCCTACTCAATCAGGTTCCAAAACTTTCGAAGATCAGTGTCCCTTCCCCCAGAAACTTGTGCTACACGAGCCGCAGAGGCCTTGAAGTCCGCCCATCCGGTTGGCTGCTCCCGTAACTTCGCGTAAACTCGCAATCGTTGGTGATCCGGGTTCTGATAGGGGTGCTACAAGGGGCGGACGTCTACGTCACGGACTCAAGACAGATCCGCATCCAATAGCCGATCCAAGGTCCCCTTCGGAGGTATACTCAGCTTTGGTCTCATCTACTTTTGTACCCTCCTCTGATCCAACCAAAACAACGCGACAATTTGGGAAAGGGAATTTCGGTGAAACTCAGTCTGCAACTGAAACATTCTCTCCACAAGACAGTGCCGACAAGCCCGCCGCTGCCGGAACAGATAGAGACACTGAAGTGGAGAACAGAACAAAAACAGGATCCGGTTCTGTAGAAAGAAGCGGAACTGACGGAGGAACTGGTATTGGCGGAGGAACTGGTACGTACATAGAGGCTTCCCCTCAAACAGGGTTAGGACCTCAATCGGAAGCAGAAATCATCGCCACCCAACGTGAAACGGTTCTTTCTGAGAAAACCGGAGTTGGAACGGAGGGAACAAACACCGATACCCACGCAAGGCCTAACGCCCAAAGAGAAAAACAAACTGGTTCTGGCTTAGGGGTTGCTATCGAAGAAGAAACTGGTACTGGCAAATGGACCAGTAGTGGATCAGGAACTGACACGAAGAAAGGGACTGAAAGCGAATCCGGGACAACGACATACACAGGGATTGGTTCAAAACCCGGGACTAGTTCTGAAGCAGAAACTAGTACTACAGCAAGATCAGGATCTCCGTTGGGAGCAGCAGCGACGGAAACTAACCTTCCGGCGAAACGTGGAGGTGAAATAGGAGCAAGCACCGAAATAGGAACCGGTAGTGATACCGGGAGCAGCACCGAAACAAACGAAGGAACTGGAAGTCCAAAACGGACTGGAACGAATTCAGAAGCTGAAAGTAACCGGAGACAAGAAATACTTACACCGAAACAGAGACCGAAGGAGAGCCTCGTAGTTCTTCAGACCCTGAAAGTGAAACCGATATCACCTTCGGAGTTTGAAACAGGAAGCATATCTGGATCAGACCAAATTGCAACCAGCCAGTCTGCTAAACCTGGTAGTGGGTGTAGAGCAGGACATACGACCAGCGAACGATCGGCTTCTGAAACTGAAATCAGGATCGACGTTATCAGTAACAGTGTGAGGGAGAACGCAACAATAGAAGCTTTCAAAGTTGAAGAAATGGGGGACCCAGGAATTGGACAAGAGATTGATTCTGGAGGATCATACCCTGGAACTCCATCTGTAAGCGAGACTGAAGGAGAAGAAGGAGCAGGGAAAAGGCCTGTCGTAGACAGGGTGGAGGACGACGTTCCAATCAAGCTTGGTATCACTCTGAGCGGTGCTGCAACTGGTGGTTGCTATGAAGCAGGATTCATGGACTTCATGATCGAAGCGTTGCGATGCTATTCAGTGAGACGTGGCACAAAAGAAGATGACGATAATCCTGACTCTCACCATCTTCCAGTTTGTATCGATAAGGTAGGGGGGACATCGGCAGGAGGCATAACTGGCCTTCTTGCTTGCGCGTCGTTCTCGATGAAGGACTTCCGTCCGCTACCACATGATTATGTGCATGGAGATAAATCGTATTCTCCTGAGCACAACCCGCTTTTCAACGTTTGGGTTAAGCTCATGAACATGGAAGAGTTGTTTGACATTGATGATCTGAAACCAGATCGGAAGGCTGGAAGGGCTGTGGTGAAGTCAACCCTAAACTCGGAGTTCTTTGACAAAGCGACAAATTTGGCTTTTGAAATGCGATTTCCCTTTCACATGCCATCATGGGCGAAAAATGTGGAACATCATGCCGAATTTTTCTCTTCGTGGCATCCCTTATTCTGTTGGACCATGGAACTCCGTATTTGGAAATGATGAACAGTATTATATGCGCGACTGTGAGGATTATACCAGCTTTGTTATCACGACCAATCCTCGCTCGATTCCGCCTGCACTGCGAAGCAGATGTGACGTGCTCGATTTGAGATACAGATTGAGTGATATTCAGTGGCAACGTGCGATTTCAGGTGCAAAAGCTACAGCTGGTTTCCCGGGTGGTTTCCCTACGGCTTCCATACAGACCCGCCGCTCCCAATACAAACATCGAGAGGTAGAAAGTCCGAATTGGGATCAGAACGTGCCTGTGGGAAACCCTCGTTTCAACCAATACGCGGCTGTAGATGGGGGCCTTATCAACAATGAACCGTTTGGCATTTTAGAAAGGCTTATGAACAAGGGTGATACGATAGTACGCGGCCGCCGCTCAGAAGAAAGGGAAGACGAAATATTGCAGGGATCGAGTGCACTTATCCTTGTAACGCCATTTCCAAACGCAAAGGATGATAACCAAGCTACAGAGGAGGGCATGCCCATGATTCAAATGTTCTTGACGCTACTTAGAATCCTTTACCGTGGACTTCGATACAAGGAAAAAGACGGAGATGAAGAGCCTATTCCAAGAAGTTTAGTGACTCCGTTTGACGGTGTTCCATTGATACATCCTCACGATGATGACAACGACCAAATCGCACAGAGTCCGTACGAGGCGCTAGAGTACATTGGAAGAGCAAGAAGAAGAGAACTGTGCTGCGGGGGTTTGGGAACATTTTCGGGAATACTGGATGAACGACTTCGTCTGAACGACTATCAACTTGGACGTGCAAATTGCCAGCAATTCTTGAAGCACACTTTTAAGATCTCACCAACCTCGAGCGATGATGACGTGGACAGTAGACCTGAAGTTGTTCGACAAAAAACTGCAGGCAGTTGCGGAGCAGAAGGGCAGGCCGATTCCGATCATCCCTCTGTACGGCAGTGCAGCGAAACCTGTGCCGGTGCCAGGGAGGCTTTCGTTGGGATATTTTGACAAGAATAACGTGGTGACCGATGGATCCATCACAGCGGCCCGTCGCATCAATCGCATTTCTTGGATTTATCTGAGTGACATCTTTGATGCGATATCTGCAAATCTGGGCTGCTTGCGATTTGGATGGAAGATTATTGGGTTTCCATTCAAAGTGCTGCTGTGGTTTGCCAGCAAGACATTGGTAAGACCGATCCTCTGGGAGTTATTTAACGATGCGTTGTCTCCGTTCTGTTCAGTGAAAAGGAAGCCTCTGTGGCAGACTTTGTGCCTTTTGTATGTGAGGGTTATATTCCTTTTTGTTGTTGGAATTATGTTCTTACCGTTGCTGTTGACGGTGCCGTTCACTACAATTATGGAGCTGTTTGTGCTCTTGCTACCAACAGACCTATTCACGCGGTTCATCCCGCTGGTCAGGAATATTCTGCTGATGTAGACGGCGTCTAGGAGGTGCACGTGTGTGCCATGGCGGCGCATAGTTGGTGTATGGTCCGAGAATAGTGGAAGACAAAGTGGGGGGTCGGGAGAGTACGGGGTACGCTCTGTACACGGGGCTTTACAGCGCTTTGCGGTTGCGTGTGCGTGTGCTAAAGCAGGAGGGTCTCGCGCACGTGGAGCCGACACCAGAGATACGATTGCGAGCGCTGTTAATGAGGACGCGAAGAAGAGGGCAAGCAACGCAAATGCGAGCGCGCCGCGTGTGCGATTTGTGAGGGAGGAATTATGGGGCGCGTGGCGCGTTGGGCCGCGAGCGCGCCACGGAGCTCTCGCTGGCAAAAAACAATTCCGGAAAGTGTACTTTTGTTGGTGGCGTTAGCCGCGCCGCTGCCGCGCCGCCGGCCGGTTGTTGCGCGCAACAAGATTAAAATAAAGCTTTAACGCGTTAATGTCACACAGAAAAAAATCCCACAGACGCGCGCCGCTCATTGGCGCGCGCGCGCCCACCGCCGCGCGCGCCTGTGGCGGCGCTGTTTCTCTGCGCGTGACGCTCCACACGCCCATTCGTCGCGCCTACAAAACGCCCGCGCCGCGTGCTCCCGCCACGTCCTCGCCCCCGCCCTCAGCCACCGCCGCAGCCTCCTCTCCCCCGCCCCTCCCCCACCCCCCAGCGCCCTTCTCTCGCTTCCCGTCTGCCCCCGCCTTCCCTCACCATGGCCCTTGCCGCTCTGCGACCGCTGCCAGTGCTCCCGCCGCTCGCCCCCGTGCTCGAGGCCAAGAAGAAGGAGCTGTTCTCGATGCTGCCAGCCGACTTCCTCGCCGAGATTCAGAGAACGTCCGAGGAGCTGGAGAAGCTGTTCACGCCCACCCCGCTGCAATTGGGCGACACTGCGCCGGATTTCACTCTCAATGACGCGCTGGGAAAGCCAGTGAAGCTGTCAGACCTGCTGGAGGAACACAACGCCGTCGTCGTCACGTGGTATCGCGGCGTGTGGTGCCCGTACTGCAACGCCACGCTTGACTCGCTCATCCTGGCCAACGATCACATCGAGGCGCTGGGCGCCAAGCTGGTGACCATCTCGGCGCAGACGCCCGACGAGAGTGTGGAGATGATCGAGGAGATGCAGCTGCCGTTCCACGTGCTCAGCGACGATTACCTTAAGGTGGCCGAGAAGTACGGCATCGCGTTCACCGTCACGGACGGAATCAAGAACTTGTACAACGACTTTGGCGTGGACTTGGACGCCATCAACGGCAATGAACGCAAGCGGAAGGCGCGGCTGCCCGTGCCGGCCACTTTCGTGCTGGACAAGAGCGGAAAGGTTCGCTTTGCATATGCTGACATGGATTACACCACGCGCGCCGAGCCACAGGATGTGGTGGAGGCCATCCAGGCGATTGTGGAAGACGCCCCCTCCGAGTGATCTGTTTCATGATATATTTATTTGTAGAGAAACTCGTACTTTGATTTTAGCAACCTCCGTAACAGCTGGAGAAACGTGTGACCGCCCGTGAATCTGAAGCATTGTTTCTACACTGAATTGTAAAAAGAAAACGGCGCCCGTGACGCGCTTCCTCGTTTCTCAGCGAGCCCTGGCACGACTGCATCGCCCATGTATCTTTAACTTAGCATTACATCGCACGCCTCCAACGGCTTATGCAAGTTACAACAGCTTCGGTACGCACTACAGTGGACCCCTTTATACAGTGCACCCCCCTGTCAAGCGACCAAAAGTGCACTGCAGGGAGTGTGCACTGAACAAAGATGACGATTGTTTTACTTCCACATCTCATTCAGGCTCGTCTGCCAAAAGCCCTTCGGTATAAGGGTTTGAGAGACTCTTTGCAGCTCACGTTGATGTACACGTATTCCACGTAGGCAGGTTCGTGTCTCGACATAAATGGTGCACTGAAAGGAGCGTGCATTGTTAAAAGGGTGCACTATACGGAGCATACTCCTCTGTATTGTCATGCAGTGCAACAGCCTACCTTGGTAACCTTCTAACTGCTGCGCGGCGGCACGGCGGCGAGCGGCCAAGCGGCCGAGCGGCCGAGCGGCAACACACCGGTTCCGCTCTTGGCAGAGCTCACCCGTTCCGGTTTTGGGGCTGCGCTGCATTGCTGCTCCGTGGCATGCGCCTGGCACGGCGTCTGGCTGCGCACCGCTTTTCTCCTACACCACCGCTTTTCCCGACATGTCCCGAGCGGGCCTTGAGCCAACATGATCGACAGGGATGTCCAGCATGCGGGAGCATCACGCAGCGCCCTTGTTTGAGCAGTCTTTGTCTACGTCGGCTTGTGTCACTACAGCCACAAACACCTTTCGGGCCATGCGCACAAGCATTTTTGTGGCCATTCGCAATCCTGCTATTGAGCCCTTCATTTCTCCGTTCTTCTTTGGCGGCGCAACTATGCCATCATAACCTACAAACCTTATAACCTTCCCATCTTCTATACCATTAACACTCAGCCTCAAGTCCTCTCCCGAAAAGATGCAAACTCTTTGAGTCACTCAATGTATGAGTTGTGTTGAAAATCGAGTGATGGCATCGGGAAATGAGAAAGAAGAATTAGGGCCCGAGCCGTAGATGAGGGACCAATTCTTCGTTTGAGTGTCACGATGGCGTCACGAGGTTTTCATCATAGCCAGCTTATCACACACGTGTAATTGTTTTGACAATGAAATCCACCGGCAACATCGGCAAATCGTGACGATAACGGTGATATGGTTTTCGTGAGCCAACTGATAGTGCAAGGATAATGTTGGTCCGGGCCAACATAGGCACTTCAGCCTTCTGATAAATCTCTGCTTCAGCCACATCAAGTTTCTAAAACCTTGGTCAATGTGTACATGGCATGCATACATGTTTCCCTCGTCATATCGATATCTATTCTATCCCACACGTATCTTCCTATGAATGTCCTTGCCTCTCCGTAGAATATGTGTATCATACCTCTGGTTGCGTTCAATTACATCATATTCTATCCGTACTCAGCATCTTGTTCTGACTGCACAACTCGTCACCGATCTTCCACATCAGGTTAACACTCTCGTGCACTCACCCGTGCTTCTACAGCCGAAAAACGACAATGCTCATTAGTATCCGCTCTCAACATATTATGATCCGCATTCGGAGCTTCAAAACGAGGGGAGAAGCGGCTCTTTGCTCGGCATAGCAGCGTGAACAACCTTCTATGCTGCAAGTCACAAGGTAATAGTAGGAGCTAAACCCTTGTTGATACGTGCTTCATCCTAGTTGGTGTACGTCGCATTTGTCAAACAATTGCTTGTGAAGGAAATACGCCCGCCATCATGATAGCGGGCAGAAGCGTAGTCAGTGAAGTTGGGAACCCCTCAGGCTGACCAATAGGTTCCTTGCACATCGGCACGAATGGACAAGACCTCTTTCTGTATGCCTCAACAGTACGAAAAAAAAATCCCCTCCCGCTCGTGTGTACCTGACGTGACGTGACGTCCTCGAATCGACAGTTGGCAAGGCAAGTTAAACTCGATTTACTGAAGTATTATTTGAGTGTGTGAGTCCGATTCCAAGGGACGTGGTATAATAATGCAAGGGATTCGTCATGGCGTTTTGAAACTTACTACAGATGTCGAACTATACAATACAATGTGTTGTCATATTAATGATGAAGAATACGTGTTGGCCGCAATAAACGATAAACAAGAACACTAACTTCATGTCTCGTTTCATATAAACCAATATGCTTCATTGTCGCGTCGTAAGCATTGTCATGATGGTCTATCATGAGCCGTTTATACTGGAATTTCGGGGAACCAGGAAGAAAATTTATTGGAATTTGGGAGCAGCTCTTTGGAACTTGCTGGAGCAGCTTGCCGCCAAAAGCGTAGCTTCAGTGGTTCTGCAAACCAAAGCTCTGGCGGCAAGCAGTCCGCCTTCGACGGTCGTTGATCCATCAATTCCACTTCAGGTGTACATATGAGTTCGACTCTGTCATTTTCACCCACCCATCCACTCCCAAGGGACATGTTGCACCCTCGAGGTGCTCGTGGAACTGAATTACTATATAATTCAGTGGTGTTTGCAGTGTTAGCGAACGCTAACTGCCGCACTTTCCTTCTACCAAAACAGTAAAGATCGCTCTTGAGAGCTGTGATACACTTAGACAATAAAGTTACTGTCAAGCTGCTCCAGTGTAACCAGACTGTTTCGTAGAACTATGATACGATGAATGTTGTCTACTGTATAAGTCACTCGTGCGGCTTTATCTTACAGCGCTGGAACTTCAGTCCCAGTCGTGACTATCCATCTACGGTTACATTCTTTCAAAACAAGTATCAGCGCTTTGGGTCGTGCACTTTATTGTACACAACTCTCTTTTCGTAACAACAAAAGAAAGAACGGTTGCTACGCAACTTAGTGATCTCCGTTAATGTTTTCGATATGGCCAGACAAATATTTTTTCAAATAAAGTATGAATTAGCTCAAAACACATTACAATGCTGATAAGTATGGGAAAAGCACTTTTGTCACATCGCATTGTACAAATAATATAAACGCCATTTTTACCCAAACGACGCGGGTGGTGACAAACCTAGAGAGGACAAATAAAATGCTCGAGAGCATCCCAAAGGGAAAAAAACCGCTAGATGTAGCTCAATGATTTGCAACTCCAACAAACAAACAAACAAAACTAACCCATGCACACATATTTAAATAAATACAAAAAGCAGAGCCGTAACTATGACTGACTAACTACCTTAATTTTAGCACATTCATTTTCCAACTAACTTAACAACTACTTAATTAGTCAGTTTACATTTACACATAGCACACCTTTCCAGATGCATACCGCAGGAAAGAGCAGAAAATACCAGATATTATCAAGTGTATCATGGTTTCAAAACTTTCAAAATATTTAAAATCTTCTTCTATGTGATCGCAAAGCTCTTATTGTTGGCAGAGTTATCCTAACTAAAAATAGATTTGATCTAATCTGAGCTAAAATTTGTAAAGAAACTAGCTAATTGTCTCTTTTTGGCGCATCAAATCATTTTTGGTACACTTCCAGTTTTCGTCGTTTATAATTAGAATCAAACATTTTGTTTCAAACAATGTAGTAAACGCTGGGCTTTTGACTCAAACACATGCGCCGTGCCTTACGGCGCATTTTGCCTTGCTTTTGGACATAGGACGCAATTAGATCAATAGAATGCCAACAAATAAGAACGCAAGGAAAAAAACGTTCATGCTGTCCCAAATTGAGAGTACATAACCTTTGGATACCAGAACTGATTAAATTTTCTAAGCTCTCTACAGAGCTTTTAACAAGATATGCAAACAATTCGGAACCTTTTGATTTTACCTTTCTTTACCATGATAAAATGGTTTAGAAACTTGAAAGAAATTTACATTGATAAATCTTTAAGCGAGCGCGTAAAACTTGCGTAACATAAATTTCAAAAAAAACTTTTTGCTCGTTACATTTACTTCCAAAAATATGTTAAAAGTATAACAAGAAATATGCTAATGAATATAACCAGATAACGGAGCTTTGCGAGTTCTTATGCAAAACTTGCTTTGCATAAATAACATTTGTTTACAAATCACCTTGCTGGTGCGTTGGGTTTATTTAATAAATTTGTAATTTGATGTCAGTTGAATATGTTTAACCTCTTTGAGTCTCGTGATTCTGGCATAATTTCAGATATCAACAAAATAAAAGTAGAACAAAAGTATGGCGCATAGGTTGTTAAGCTGTCGTAGTACGATTAGACTACATTAATTCATGTGAAATAAACGTAACAAATAATGTTCGAATAAATATTATTCTATTTCATATCGCAAAACGTTTTTTTGTTCGATACAACGAGATATACCGCTCTCATCGCTATTTGAAATATATTGTAAGACAATATTAACATGTTTCACTTAACTGTAGCAAATGTAAGCTCAGATGCCTCAGATATCTTTCATCAACCTTTCAAAACGGCGGAAATTGACATGGATAGTATGGACGTTATTTTGATGGGAAACGACGCGGTTGTTTACAGACCCTCACAATTGCTTCTTGTAGCAAAAAGAGATTCAGAATAAAACAACCAGCAACTCAAAAAGACCAACGTAGGCCCAGAATTTACCAAAAATAAACGTATTATGCGCAGGAAATTATTTTAGAGCAAAAAGAAAAAAAGTTCAGATTAATTGATGGACAACCATTAGTAAAGAGAGAAGGAACGAAGCACAACAACAAACTGAACCTGTATTCTGCAGCCAAACTTTTCTAAGCCCGTCCAAAGAAGAGCGTATAGACTTTTAACGAGACGTCTCAAAGAGAAAAACTAACTGAAGATAAGCTTTCACTATATGCCAAAGTTAGTCCTTTGCCGAAGACGTTTTGCTGTACTGAAAAAAAACCCATCGGAAAGCTTCCCGTCCAGCCAAAAAATCTGGTGTAGCACAAGGTCTTCCTACCAACATGGTAATCTGAGCCGGAGCTCCCGTGAAGCTCCCTGACGACAAAAGCGCTTTTGGTACACATTTTCCGATTCCAATTTGCGCATAAGGATCTTCGACCAGTACTAGGTTATCTGCTGAGTAGAGCTGTGCTCACACAAAACGCGCAAACAAAAGAGATGTTAGAGAAGCACAGAAACCTACATGCAGTAATAACTTACGTAGCTGCACTGCCCAAGATATTGGGTAAGGTTGATACAATAAAAAAGTTGATGAATACAAGGTTGTGTTGGGTCGAGACACCGTCTAGCGTCTTGGTGACCCTTTATATAGAGTTCTGAACCCCCTTGAAGAAAGCAACTAAAACTTCAATAACTCACTATAGTTACTAACTAGATGCAGTAGTACTCCTATTTGTAGAGTAGAGGGGTCGAACCCAGTACAGTGTGACATCATTGCCCAGTTTAGCACACGTATCATTGCTTTCGGGTAATCCACGCATGCCAAGTCACGATGTTCTCCTGACTGTACTTACAGCAGTGCACCGCACCCACATTATGTAGTATAGGATATCAAATAGATGCAATAACAATCAGAAACTGTAGAGTTTCCACTTCACACCACCCCCCACTGAACGGTTGGTACGCCGCGGCAACCGACTCGGAACGAATTGGTGAGAATCACTGTTCGTCCTGAGATGCATCGGACGAGGGTGAAACGGCACGAGACAACGGCCATGGATAGCCTTCCTGGTGTAGCGGTTTCCACGAGAGACCAGAGTGTAACGGAGATGAGATGCTATGACTACCTTGCACGATCCATAAAACTTCGATACGAAAGGGGGCCACTTCACCGTACGATTCAGAGCTTTCCCGACAGCGACGAGGACTTCATCTCCAACATTGAAACGATGAGCATGCTTTGAGTCATCCTGGCGACTAGTCTGCATCGCAACACGCGTAGCACGCTGGGGGAGGACAGCCAATAACTCGAGACGGCGTTTGAACAGCATGGCGTCTTCAATCAGGGGGATTGGATCCGTAGTGTGCATGCCAAGAACTGTACCGTACATTCACTCAAACGGAGAAAATCCACCAACCAATTTGCAGCGGCGGTAGCCATAAACGACTTGATCTAAAGCCACTTCCCACTCTGAGGCTTCGTCGACGATAGTCTTAGCAATGGCGTGTTTGATCGTTCCAACCATTCTTTCGGCTCTACCATTCGCCATCGGAGCGTACGCGAGAATTGGCTTCAGCTGAATTCCATACGTCTTCATAAGTTCTCGAATCGAACCAGCCAGAAAAGAGGTAGTGTTGTCAGACACAATGACACGAGGCGGACCAAAGAGAAGGATGATCTCTTTCTTCACGAAATTGAGAACAACTTCTGAGGTTGAATCTGGGGTAGCAATAGCGATAGGCCAACCAGTCAAATGTTCTACTCCAATGAGAAGAAAGCGATTTCCAGAAGTGCTAATAGGAAGAGGCCCGGCAAAGTCCATTGAGAACGTGTCAAAGATGTTTCTCAGCGGAGCTCTCTGATCGGCTCGGTACGAGATCACTGGGGCCATTAACTGACATCCTATGCAACTCTGAACATATTTGTGAATATCCTCACGAACGGTCGGCCACCAGAAGCGATCGACTATGAAATTCCTTGTGGCATCCTTATCGCAATGTCCGACTTCATCATAAAACATTCGAATCAACGGAACACGGTCACGAATCGGGGGAACCAGACGATTTCCGTCTTTAGTCCTGCGGAACAAGAGGTCATTCTAAACAATAAAGTGATTCGCGGCACGCTTCGCAGCAGTGCGCAACTTTGGGTCTTTCATCCCCAAGTTGCAAAGATAATGGCCAATGTTCGCGTACCCAGGGAAACACTTTGATATCCGATTGAGATTCCTAAGATACGCTTTTGATATCGGAGTGATTTCTCGGATAACCCTCTGATTTTCGAAGTTAGACTTACGGGCGATGTACATAGGATACACGACAATTCTCACAATATCCATACCAATTATATTCGTGTGATTTCTGGATGTCCGAATGATGTCCGGGCAATTCCAAGAGAAGCAACTTTGGTTCTCGAAATCATTGGTTATATCTACTGTTATATCTTTCAAAGCGGTTGATGCATGTGTCAAGGGCATCAAATGAGTATCATTTCGTTCATCATCTGTCATATCTACTGGATGTCACAGAGATATCATGGATATGCGTAAGATATCCAGATGATATCCGAAAGACATCCGGATTTTAAATCTACGGGGTATCATTCGAGCATCTGTATACTTTTCTGGGGTAGTAGGCTTCGATGCTTTCAAATTCGAGGAAGCTAATCGAAGTAACCAAATCACCTTCTTCGACCGATTTCTCTGCTTCTTTCGGATCGAGTGCATAACGAGAGAAATAATCGGCGGCATGATTCACAGCACCAGGACGATAGACGATCTCAAATTCATACTCGGCGAGAAGATCCAACCATCTGGCAAGACGACCGTGAACATCCTTCTTCGAAAAGGCATGCTTCAATGCGTGATGATCGGTCACCAACTGGAACGGGGTGGAAGAGAGCAAATAGATTCTGAACTTCTTCAAAGCGAGGATGACTGCTAGAGCTTCTTCTCGCAGGCAGAGTATTTCTTCTCGGATGAATTCAAAGTCCTGCTCGCATACTGGATGTGGTGGAACATTCCATCTTCTTTCTTCTGAGCAATAACGGCTCCGACTGCTACTGTGGATGCATCGGATTCAACACGGAACGCACTTGAAAAATCCGAGAAAACCAACACTGGGGGAGACGTAAGTCTCTTTTTCAACTCTTCGAATGCTGAATTCATTTCCTCGGTGAACTCTAACTTCTTGTTTCCGGAGGTCGGGGAATGGAGAACAGCAGGAGACTCAGCTAAGTTCCTGATAAACTGGCGATAGTATCCAGCCAAGCCAAGGAAACTGCGAAGCTCGGTTGTCGTAGTGGGAACCGGAGCTTTTTGGATCTTCTTGATTTTCTCCATATCCACAGACACACCATCTGAGTCTACAACATGACCCAGAAGGCTTATCTTCGGCTGGGCAAAGAAACACTTATATATCTTCAACTTCAGTCCATGAGACGAAATCTTCTCCAGAAGAGCTCTGAGGTGTTCAACGTGTTCAGCCAGAGTCTTCGAAAATATCACCGCATCGTCAATGTAGACTCTTGCGAAAGGGATTTGACGGAGAATGGAGTCCATCATTCTCGGGAATGTGGCAGGCGCGTTCATGAGACCAAATGGCATAACTTCGAACTGAAATGAGCCTTGGCGACAGACAAAGGTGGTGATTTTCTTGCATTTCTCAGACATGCGGATCTGCCAATATCCAGAGAACAAGTCAAGAGTGGTGAAGTACTTGGCTCCACGGAGATCGTCGAAGATCTGTTCTATGTATGGCAAAGGCCAACGATCTGGCGTCATCGCGCGGTTCAACGCACGGTAATCGACGCAAAAGCGAGGCTTCCCATCTTTCTTCCTAGCAATGACAACTGGAAAAGACCAAGGAGAGTTGCTAGGCTTGATGATCCCTGCAGAAAGCACCTCGTCCAATTCCTTCTTGACAACGTCCTCATGCTTAGGTGGGAGACGCCGAACTCGGGAATGAATCGAGACATCTCTTTTCAACGAGAATCCATGCATAATTAGAACATCTGAAGGACGGAGGTCATACAGAGACCAGGGAACAACTTCAAAATCAGTCAGAAAAGTCAACAGAGCTTTCTGGATATCTTCAGGGAGGTGGGATAGACGTTCCAGAATGATACGATTATGCTCCTGCTCAACCTCATCTTCTTTTGGCTGCGGTGATGCAGGGTCATCCAAAACGCAAACAAAGTTTTCCATCTGCTGAGAGTCATCCGGAGGATCTGAGTCAAACTGGTTATCATCTGCAGGTGCAACGATTGGCACAGTTGGATTAGCATCATCGGAATCATCCATAACCAGTTCAGGGAGCTCTTCATTCTCTTCCGGTGGACGATCCTGATCATGACTGTCCGACGGTTCATCACTAGGGCCGGGGCGAGAAAGCCACTGCTTTTGGCCTTCGGGGTCAAGGAAAATATATGGTTGCAAATCATTGTCAATGTCGAGTGTGAATCTCGCACCGACTGGCAGTTCTGATGCCTCCCGTGGTAATGGATCTCTCGGGCGCAACGGTGGAAAACGACGATGAACTCGAAGATTAAGTGCCCCTGCTGGCTGGTCGTGTTCACTACTCTCGAGAAGTACGACATACTCCCTGATCGGAATTGTCAATATCGGGTCGACAGGCTCCGAATAAGGTGAGTCTCCAGAAGAAGTATCGTCTTCCTCTGCATCTTCGAATCGTCTATTCTCATCTGTGACAGCATCATCTTCTCCCTCAGCCTCAGCATTAACTTGAAGCTGGGATGCCAACGGGGCTAATTCCTCGGACGCCACTTCTGTCTCATATGGTCAGTGGGCATGCATGTTATTCGTGAACGCATGGCAAAAGACAATCTCTTCTGCTTGTCTTTCGGAACGGGCATAACCTGGGACTTCTGAGGCGGGTGCGGGAGGGACGACAGGTCCATTCTGGGGGGTTTCTTCCTCTCCTTCTGAATCAGGCTGGTCTTCTTCAGACTCAGACTCAGGGGGCTGTTCTGGGGAATCAGTGATCATCACAAGGTTCTCCGTACGACTGAAATATAAAATGTAACCTTCTGGGAAATAGTCACTCTTCATGTGGGTTAAGACCAATTCATCCTCGTCATCAGATTCGGAATCAGACGAGAGTGGAACTGCACTGGAGTCAGAAGTGAAGTCTTCACTGTCAGTACCAGAAAGTGGGGCGTACTGCTCGAGATCTGTTCTGTCGTAGTCAAGTCCAAGAGTGATGGACTTTCCATCAGGTTTCATCTTTACTTGCTGTGTTCCAAGACCCAAACAAGCTTGAAGCATTTCCAAAGAGGGGCAGCCAATGATAAGTTCAAATGGAATTCCTTTCACGACAAGGAAATCCAGAGGAACTAGGACTGAACCAAACTTCACTGGGACTTCTTTGAGAATACCCAAACATTCGGAAGTACTTCCATCAGCCACGGTGATCTTCTTCTTGTCACCGCTGGTTTGACAGAAAGCTTCTCTGCAAGACTGGCAGACATAATGTTAGGAACCGCCCCTGAATTGAGCAACGCCTGTGTATCCAAGCCGTAAATCTTAACTTGAACGACTTTTAGACGACGGATCTTCACATCTGTATCTGCGTAGGCCCTGGTCCTAGTAGACCTTCGAGCAGAAATGATACGGCGAATACTCTTTTTCGCTTCGTCAGCATCTCCTCGAAGTAACTGTCCAAAGGTCAAACCAGAGGGGGCATTGGCCAATTCTTCGTAGACCTTGTATTTGCCCTCGTGTTCCTGAAGCTTAACTTTGCTCGAAGAACTCTTTCGAAATTCAGACCTACGTGTCTTGATCTTCTTGGTCTGTGCGGAATGGACACGTCTACTACCGTCCTCCTGAGACTGGGCAGTATTCGGGAACATGACCGGCGAAATTCCACTGAGCTCTCCCGTACGAGCTTGCTTCGAAAGTGGGTTCCATCTGCAGCTCTCTTAGCTGTATTCACAAGTTCATCGTCATGATTTTGCTCCGTGATGACAGAGACATGATTCTCTTTCTCATGCTGTTCTAAAGGTGAACGCGAATCTTGTACCCTAAGCTTTTCTTCAGACTGCGATTCACTCCTCGCTTTCTCAAACTTCACTTCACGCGAGTTGTCATGGGATGATCTCTTCCAGCATGTATTCCCTGAATGGGCGAATTTACCGCACCGGACGCAACGAGTGTCACGATGAGGGTTCAACTCACATCTGATGGAAATATGTCCTGGCTGTCGGCAATACGAACACATACGATCGCCACCTTGAGCGTTACTCGACTGAGAGGACCGACTCTTCTTCATCATCAGAGACAAATGCTCAAGCTGTTCAGACAACTCGTTCACTTCGTTCTCAAGGACATCAAACGAAGACTACGCCTGCTTCTTTGGCTTCTGTATAACGTGCTTGGTCGGAAGAATAGCCTTAAGGGCTCCGTATAAACCTAGGGTCTTCTTCCCGGAGACAAATGATTTCACCATTTCTTAAAGAATTGTAGTCCTCAGCACCACGAAACATTACAAACTTCGCTAAGTCCGCAAATTCCATGACCGCTTGACAAAGAAGGCCGAACTTGGCCTCAGAGTTTAATCCAGCTTTCTCAAAACAGCTGTCCATCTCTTTCATCGACGCGAGCAGATCTGCATAATCTAAACGTGAGGAAACTGCACGGCGAATTTTCTCTTCAGGTCCCTCACTTGGACCAAAGCGATCAATCAGCGACGACTTAACTGCATGGTAATCTCTTGCTTCCGCAGCCAGAGAACCATCTTCAGCATAGGTCTCGTAATAGAAATCGAATGCCTCGCCTTTCAGAAAACCAAGAAGGCTAAGAGTACGTTCTTCTTCAGTCTTGCCAGACATTGCAACATTTTCATAAAAGAAGAAGAACTTTCTCACATCGACGGAAGAAGCACCGAAATTAACGGTAGAGGAGGATGCTTCATTAGGTTGGCAACCTCCTCGAAAGTACCATCTAAACGTCATTTTGGTGGCAAACGACGCGGGTGTTTACAGACCCTTACACTTGTCTTCCTCGATATCTTTGCGTCTGCTATATATATAGTTGCGGCATTAGAAGCATAAGCGAAGAGACGAATGTCTCCTGGAAGCGCAATCTGGTTCGATTTCAAATTTCGGGCTTCTAACCTCTCAGACATGCTCCATAACAGACTAAAAGCAGTGCAGACGCGGTTGTTTTTCTCTTTGTGAGCATTTCAAAAGCGAAGCCGAGACAAAGCTGCTTCGTAAGTCGGGCAGAGGACTGTGCAGGCGTAATGTGTTTCCAGCCGGCGATGCATCTTAGCGCCATTACAAGTTGTTGATTCCCAGCTGGTATCATTAGCAAGAGCATATAGATGGGGTTGCACATTTCCGGCCTCTTTCCGGGTCGATTAGATAAGAAAAACTGTTCTGGGATGTAGACGGCAAGTCGTTGGTCTATTGTCAGGAAGTTCAATTCCTCAAATGCGGAGGATTCCATGAACATTTGCAGCGCTTTCGTGTACTTTTTCTGCCTCTTGACACTAATAGAAGCAGCTAGTAACGGGTTTTCGTCGAAGAAAAGGTCCCCCGGGACAAGAAACTCTCAGCGTTGAAAGAGGGTAAGAAAAGGAGCTCTACGATTGTGCATAGAGATATACAGGGTAATTGGCTTTGTTGTTAAGGACGGCTGCCAGTTTGGATATGTGTCAGACAGGTTGAAGAGGTGTTCAAGAGATAAGCTTGGTACATCGTTTGGGATCATGTCGAGAGAACCTGTTGGGGTACCACATTCATTCCTGTTGTTTAGAATTTCATGCAAAAAAAGAGAAAGAAACGTTAGCACAGGTGTTTTATATCCGTCGAAAAGCAAAAGCACGCAAGCTGCTCGAAAATTTCAAAAGGATGCAACAGTTGCCAAAAGCGATCTTTCTGTACACTTTGGTTGTGGTTGGGATCCTGACCGTTGTTCACAGCAATCGTGCGCTTCAAACAGCAATCGTGCGTTTCACAGCGCGATCGGGCGCTTCAAATCGCGGGCGTGTTTCAAACCGCGGGAGTGGCACCAGATGCCCGACTGATCGACATCAAATGATCAGATCTATCTTCTCTCGCAAGAAGATAGATCATGATCTTTCCAGTGAATAGCATTTTGCCCCGCACCGCCTTTAGAATTTGCTCTGATAAATCAACTTCTGTGTATCCTCTAAAAATTATAGACTTCAATACATATGCAAGAAATAAAATTCAGCACCAATCGTTCAAACGTGTTGCCATTGATTTTAAATAAATTACCGAGAAATTCCAACGTCTCACCCTATTTCGGAGTAGTGAGTGTGATGAATAAAACATCTTTTTCATTAAGTTAGTACGGTCGGCTTTTTTCCTTATTCTATTTGCGATTTATGGTTGGCAAAAAGCAGTTTCAGACCATATCGAACTCTTTTGAACTGAAATTTGTCATCCAGATAATTGCACTCGAACCATTTTGAAAGTAAAGCGAATCGTATATTGGGCTTTCCGAATCATTTTCCTGATCTAAATCTTTGTCAATCTTATCCGTTGGGTACTGCTGAAGTTCTGCTTCACGACTATTTTGCACTTCGCAAAGAATTTACACAGATTTGTTTTGAGTTGACAAGATGGACTTCAAGGTCTGCATTGTTAGGAGCTTGAAGTCTGCTTTACTCTTTTATACTACTTAGATCTAGGTCTAGATACTTCTACAAACATGAACGATTTCTACATCTCAAAGTACAGAAGTCGTCTATAGAAGGTTCTAGATCATGTTAAATACTTCTAATACATAATAATTTCTACGTGGTTCTAAAAACTTCCAGAGTGTTCTAGAATATTCTTCTGTGATCTTTTTGCTTCCCGGGAGAAGTGACGTTGAATGCGTGTTTATCGTTAAGTCTGTTCATTTCTATAAAATTGTTTTCTTCGCAACGGAGGGTGTAGCAAGGTAACAGAGTTGTTGGGTGATATAGGAGTTGAAGAACAAAAGCACTGTTCTACATTTAACGAGGCTTTGGTGTTGTTTTTGCTTGCTTTTCTATCTACATTGTTGAAGCATTGGAGGACAATATCGTCTCTACATTTTAGGCTTTGTGCAAAATACTGTAGGCTATGTGATGTTATTGGTATTTGTGTAGGTATAATGTCCTCGAAAGTATATATCCCCTACATCACAATATTCTTTTGTGTTCCTCTTATCGTTTTCATTTGGTCCAAAGGTCTACTAGATCTTCCTCTCTGAAAGGGGGTATATTCGCATCAAACCGCAATAGACGTAATGAAGGAAGATGAAGAATGAAACAAGGGGCAACGCATCTGTTTATAAAAGCATGTGTGGAGCACTAAAGAAAAGGAAAAAAAGAAGGCTCAAATGCACAAAAACATGTAAACTTCTCGAAGATCCAGTAATTTTGGAATTCATAATCAGTGCTTTGAGAAGCAACCTTCTCAAAGAAGACAACCCGCAAAGCTTCTTAGACAAACCAGTTGGCGATTGAGTTAATACGAAAATAACAAAAGTTTGAGCCGGGTCACTTTAAGATGTTGTAAATTTGCCTTCGGCTCTAGACGTTGAGCAGCAAGCAGATGAATTGTTTTTAAGTTATTTTTGGCGGTGATTAGTTGCATAGTGTAGACTCCATTTTTCGTAACCAAACGGAACGGCGCGGGTGCTGATAAACCCAAGGAGAGCAACACAAGAAATGCCCGGCAGTATCAGCCTAAACGACGAAAGATAATACGGTAGCTCAGCGATAAACGCAACAGTTAAACAACAGAACTGGAGCAACACGACCTGTCTCAATGTTCACGTCGAAACCAACAACCGACGACAGAGACGCAGGCCAGTACCTATTAGACGCACCGCCCGTCCCAAGGTCGTGGATACACCAAGGCCGTCTGTACGATAACAACCGTCGCAGTATGCACACGAGCCCAATGGAGGGCAACACACTACAACTTCAACAAGGGGGGACGGCGGGAGACCGAGCCGCCCGTAGAGAGAAAGAATGGGAGAGGGGGAGTAGGTTGATGGCAGAGAAACACAGACCGTCCTAAAGGAAAGTGGGGATGCCAAAAGAGAGAGCCGATGACGGAGATGGAGAGGGATGAAAGAGGGTTGGGGGGTCGTCGTGAGCGATGAATTGGACCGCTGGAGTCGAGTCGGCGGTGAGCGCTCGAACTCCGGGGTATATACGTACAATTGCGATGGTTCGTATACCCTAAGTCGTACCCTGATTATTCGCTTCCAACAAATACCCTATCCTGCTCACCATACCCACGGTTGAGAGTGATGTCAACTTACGGCTTCCGGTTATGTCGTTTTGTTATTGGCCGCTGGTGAATCGGCGCGATGACCGTTTTAAGGCGGTCTCTGGATGTTGCCCAAGTTCCATAGCGTTCCATCCTGTCCATCTTTGGTGTGAGATTTCGGCTTGAAGAGGGGGGTGTCTTTCTACTGCAATACGATGGGTGTTGTGGACGCTAAAGATCCCGCTGACTTCAGGTCACCCTGTTTCATCTGTAGGGCCACACGGACTCTCGCCGAAATGTCACTAGTCACGCCCAACGTTGAAGCACTTCTTATGAAAGCTGTTTTTGCCGATGATACTGAGCATCTCTGCATTTTTGCAGTTCTTCAACAGCCGACGATGCCTCCGAGATTTCATTCCACTCACTCTCAGGATCTAGGGTAAATCCCGGCATTAATTGGTCACCAATGCTGATGGATCCCTTTGAGGCAATATTGCGTGACATTGCCAAAAGGGTCGTGTCTTTCGACTCCGTCGATAATGCTCTGCGTGTTCTGGTCAGTCGCCTCCCTACTGTTTATCTCCGCGGTGTGCTGTTAGGTCTGCCTGTGGGTACCAGTACATCTGCGGAAGCTGTCGCGCATAAAGAGGACGTGGTGTGTCCGATTAAACTCCTTAAAACTCGCGTCATTGAGTGAAGAGATTATCTCGACGTCACACTTCATTTCCGGTTTCCTTTTGGATGCTGAGCTGGGTATATAGTAGACATCTCCCTCGGGCATCTTGCGTTACGTACGGGTATAAATAACTCGGGCTTTCAGATAGGTGGAGTGCAGCAGTGGTCCGGCTATCGCATCATGACTGACAAAACGCCTACCGTGACGGAACAGATTGCGGCGATGACGGAGGATTCTACCCTCTCGTATAGTACCAGGCGACCAATGTCAGTAATAGAGATCAAGCCACACGGTGGACAAGAAGCACAGGTGGCAATCACCATTGAGGACTAACTTGTAATTTTAATATTAATTTGCAGTCTTTATTTTAGAATAGTTAGACAGGGCACGGGGGAAGGGCGCCGCACTTCGCCCGCACCTCCCGTAGCACAGGTGGCTATTGTCCCACGACGTGCCGGGGCTCCCACCACAGCATATACTCGGGATGGAAGCCCCTCCCACCGTAACGGTAAAGTCAAGACTCTACTACGCTAGATCTTGACCATAAGGTTTCTACAGTCAACCAAATGGTTATTCTAGTATCGTAAGGGTAATACCGGGCCGTGAGCGCTATACATCGCACTCTACTCAGGCGATTATAGTAAGCGCGTCGTCCGCATTGCACCCACAAGTGGCTGGTGCTTCCACACCTTACAAGCCGATCTCACATCCTTCTCTCCTAGATTGAGCACACCCCAGGCGCTCCTTAGAACCGATTTGGTACTAATCCGCAGCCAATGCTGCCACCGCCTGGTTGTATACCACATTTTGGTCTCCCGACGTAGAAATTGGGGATTTACCAGTTGGAGAACGAAGACTCGAAAGGGAGAAACAAGGAGTGAGAAAACCTCTTGATGAGGACCACCGGGAAAGCAATAAGTAACCCACCGATCAACGTACGTGGAGAGATCCAGGCAACGCTCCACAAGAGCGCCGAGCGCATCAACCGGTGAAAGACCCCCAACTGGAAACATCGCCAAACAAATTCTGGACAATCCTGAAGAGCTACTTCGTAAGACCCGATCCGTCGCGCAAAGTCGTGGAGCTGTTGGCTCCGCCGCACCTTTGCGGGATACCGAAAGGGTGGTGAACCCTACTGACCCTTAACTGGTCGGCAGTTTTTAGTGACAACCAGACGGAGAAGGTCAACCGCGGCGAGGCCCCTCAGGGACTTCCTTTGGAATTAGATGCGATGACGAGATTGGTAGTGGATCGAGCCCTCCCAGAACTCGTAGACCGAGTGACCCGAATGGCAGTCAAAAAGGCCCTGAATGAGTTGGATACTACAGGTAGTTAACTACTTCCTCGAAACCTATGCAACCGATGAGGTGATCCAAGAGGCCAATTCGAAAGTGCTCTCTTACGACCAAAGAGCGGGGCAAACCGAATTGGATTATGCGCGAGCCCTATGGGCTGTCGCTTCTCGTTGTGGAAGCGTCTTCACCACCACTCGGCAGAAGTTCATGTTCGTCGATGGAGTAGAGGCACCAATACGGTCACAGGTGCGACATCATCTCTCGGCGAACCGCCACATTGACTACAACTCCCTTGCTAGGTTTGCGCAGGTAATGGGAGACATCTTAAGGTTAAACAAGTGGAGTACTGTGGCGGTCGAGAAAAGCACGAAAGCGAAACCGGAGAGGTCAGTGTTCCACTTCTCTGATACCACAACGACCTCAGGAGGTGAGTTGACGGCTTATGACATGCTAGGGAACGCCATACACCTTGTAGGGGTCGACAGTGAAGCACACCGCACCCTACACTCTTCCCACGGGTCGAGTTCGGCGATGTCACAAGAGCCACTCTCGAGACCACCGTCAATCCCTGCCTCGATGGCCTCGGGGTCAGCTAGCAAAGTCTTGACAGTCCCCAGTGCCACACCACCGCCCCGCCCTTACCGAAATGGCACAGCCAACCCACCGGGAGTCCTTTCTTTCTCCCCATACGGGAGCGCAACTTCACAAACTCATCCAGTTTCTACCGTACTGTCACGAAGGGAAGAGCCGCGACAGACTATGGCGACCAAAGACCTCCACACGGGAAATCTCCTCTGTTGGTTTTGCTTGTCACCACACCACTTGGCGACCGCATGCACACCGGTAGCTCCCCAAAACAGAGCATAGCTCCTCCAGGCAGGCAGACAAAACCAAGAGGACCTTTTTGGCGGTCCAACCAGAAACTTATCCCCACCAAATATAGACAACGAGCGGTGGCGCCAACTGCAACAGGTTAATCTGGTCCAGATCCCTGAGCACCAAGAACTGCCCAGGGACCAGGCGGAAAACGCCGAACGGATGGAATAGAGGTCAATTCCAACCGTAATCTCTCGGGTGGCCCACCAACATCAATTGGTCTACATCTCAATGAATATCTCATGGTTACCGGACAAGAAGACATCACGGACCCAACACATCCGATCTGTTTCCTCAAACACAGTAACTACAAGGTAAACATCACCCTTGGAATTTCTACAAACCATTTGGTTCCCTGTGTAACAGTCTTGGACACAGGAACCACACCCAACCTGTTCAACGCCCGACTATCCCAGGAAAAACTCTATGTCGTTAAATGTTCAAAAAATTGTAATTATGTTGGTTTTTTTTTAAATGCTCATTGCTTGTTCATTACTCACTGTAACAGGGTTTGGACACGTTCCAACAGATTTTCAATTGGCTGTGGCAATTGTTGTCGCAAGTTATCTAGCAAAGAAGTGTTGTAATTATAAATGAATGCTCAATGCAAATCGATGAAGCGCTAACGAAAATGAAGAGATCGCGAATGAGAAATGGCAATCTTCGTGCGTTTCGAGCTTCTTGTTCTCACCGTAATCGCGTTTCTCTCACCCCAGTTCCCTATTGCGCCCATTTTCTATGCTCCTTCGGGACGAGTCTATCTCCCCCACATCCGGCGCTCTGCATTGCGCCACCTTATGCCCTTGTATATCATCGGACGCGTCCTACACGCTGCCCGACTTCGATACCTACTGGTCCATCTCCAAATCCGCGTCATCTGCAAAACGCTCTGCCTTGCGGCATCTTTTGTGATCGCAGTATCATGTGGGCATGATGGGCGCCGGTCTCGCCAAGCTGCTCTGCTCCTTCCGTCTTCTCTGCTCCGTCCCTTTCTACCCCATCGCCCTCCACTTCCTTACCATACCTCCTCGCACGCCGACACCCGCCACCCAGGCCCCATGCGTCGTCGTATGACATGGTGTTTTCTCGTCGGAGTCCACCTACCGTTCGCTTTTCCATTATCCCGACTTTGGTACGTATTTTCCAGTCCCACAGCGCCGTCGTGCACGCAACTTCCTGCTACTGACTTAGTGTGTCATGTACTGTGCCTCAGCGCGAGACGTTTGTGCTCGATCTACGTAATCATGGCCGATCGCCCCACGTTTTATTCGCGTACGTCATGACATATGACACCATGCTCGCTGACTTGCTGCACTTTCTTGAACAGCGTAACATAGAGCGAGTCACCGTATAAATTGTCACAGCATGGGGCGCACGTTATTCATACATCTTGCTTTCTCACACCCCGAGCTGGTGTCTCAGCTCATCGTTGTGGACATTGCGCCCATTCCGTACAAAGCCTCCAACGACCCTGCGGACGCCCTCATCGACAGTTGCGCCATGCTGTACGTCGATCTCTCCGCTGTGCAGAAGCGGCAGGACGTCAATCGACAATGGTCTCAGAAACGGTGTCAGATCCGATGCGTTGTGCAAGTTCCTCATGAGTAATCTAACTGGCGACCGTAACGCTGCTACAAAGTATCGATGGAGAGTTAGTGTGGATGTTATTTATGCTTCTTTACCCAGTAATATGGCCTTTTCACAACAGGATGGACGTCACTACAAAGGGCCTACATGTTTCATTCGAGGTGGTAACAGCAAGCATGTTCTGTTTCAAGCAATGAGTACGTTCATCTCCCTGTTTCTAAACACAAAACTGGTCACCATATCTGATGCCGTCTACTGGCTCCAATATCAGATACCCGGTCAATTTTGCGCCGCCGTTAACGATTTTGTCAGGTAACTGTGTGTGAATACGCGCTCGCTATTTATCAGTCACCTCCGCGATCGTGTTGTAGGCCGTCGCAGCACCTACTGTATCTGCCATTGCTTTGGAGGCGCGTGTCATGGATGTGTTGTTGTACCCTCGGTAGTGTAGCTAATTAGCACTCACATAAAGCCTGCAACTTTTGTCGCAGTCTACGACGCTTTCGGACTCGATCACGAAGGTTGCAAAATCTGTAGAACCAGAACATGATGTTTAACCCCATGCCCAAGTCAACCGAATTGCGTTTGCTTTATGGATATTTGTCCACGAGATGTGCAGTCCACAGTTTGGACGTGTGGAATCCACACATCACTTGTAAGTGTGTCATAGGACTACATCAAAAAGCTTTTGTCCTCGCCCGCGGTTCCTCTGCACTTCAAGCAACCCCGCTCAAGTATCCATCATCCATTACAGTATAACCTCTAGTACCTCACAGCAACATGCGCCCACGCCTTGCTCCGCTGTTCTGCTCCGCCCGTCGTCTCTGCTCCCTTCCTTCTACACCCGCCTCTCTCCACTCCGTCACCGTACCACATCGCACTCCGGCAGCTGCGTCCGATGCGCCGCCCGTCGTCGTGCTACACGGAGACCTGGCGTCCGAGTCCACCTACCGTTCGCTGCTCAATCGCCCCGGCTTTAGTATGTGCCATTTCGACAGGCACTAGCGTCGCCCCTGCATCATCCTGCTCACTGACGAACAATGTCATGTGCAGTGCCTGAACGCGAGAAGATTGCGCTCGATGTTCGCACCCATGGCCGATCGCCGCACGTATCTTTGCCTTAAGTTATGAGGTACGATACCATGCTTGTCGACCTGCTTCACTTTCTCTACCAGCGTCACATAGAGCGAGCGACCGTAATTGGGCACAGCATGGGCGGCAAGTTGGCCATGCATCTCGCACTGTCACATTCCAATCTGGTCTCTGAGCTCATCGATGTGGACATTGCGCCCATTCAGTACCGACCGACGAACGACCCTTCCGACTTCCTTCTCGTCAGTCGTGCCATGCTCAACGTCGATCTCTCTAGCGTACAGACGCGTAAGGACGTCGATCAACAACTGTCAGCAAATTTCGTTACATCCGATGCGGTGCGCAACTTCCTCATGACTAATCTCACTGCCGAACGAAACGCGGCGACAAGGTATCGATGGAGAATTAATTTGGACGCTGTTTATGCTTCTATACCCAGTATTATGGCCTTTCTACAACAGGACGGGCCTCGCTGCAAATGACGTACATGTGTCATTCGAGGCGGCAACAGCAAGTATGTGCCATTTCAAGCTATGCGTACGTTCAACTCTTTGTTTCTTAACACAAAACTGGTCATCACATCGGATGCTGGCCACTTGCTCCAATCTCAGACAATCTGAGATGCCGGATCAATTTTGCGGCGCCATTAACGATTTCGTCAAGTAACTGCGTGTACAAGGCCCCTAGTATATATTCTCAATCACCTCCCCATTCGTGTCGCTGTTCTTCGACATACTACTCATCTCACCTACTATTTCTTTGGAGTCAATGCCGGCTGTTCGAAATACCACATATCGGCATATCGTCTACCATGAAAGAAGCACTTGAACACCTGTACATTGTGTTCGGCTAGGAACACTGCCATGAAGTCGTCACTCCAAAGCTGCCCGAGGCAGAAGAACGACGTGCTGCTACCGCTCATCAAAACCACCTGTGTTGTGAGGAAAGCAGAACCATTAAATGAAATTCCGTTAGAAACTCTTCATTCTTGGTGTATCTTTTGGTTGAAGCATCCGGAAAGCTTCAGATGGTTATGCAACTTACGTTAAAGCCTGCTTTGTACAGGTCTTCTTTCAGTTCTTTCAACTTGGGCATCAGGCGGAAACTAGGAATCTCTAAGTCATTAACAAAATCCGCAAAGATCACCCCTTTCTCCATTTTCCGCAGCAGTTCACGCGGGTTCTTTTCGGAACATTCGGACATGTCGAGGCTTTTGAAAACTTCCGTGGTGGACAGTCCCTCTACCGGTTTCACAATATACAACGACTGAGGGGGTAATCTCGGTATCGTTTCCATATTCTCACCACGACCGGTACAGTAAGCAGTTCCCTCCGACAGGAAGAAGGAGATGTCAGATCCGAATTCCGCTCCAAACTGCGCCAGTTCGTCAGTTGTGCATGGTTTGCCGCACAATTGATTGACGGCCCACAGACCGGTTGCGGCATTTGCAGAGCCACCTCCGAGTCCGCCTCCATGGGGGACGCGCTTTTCGAGGCGGAAGCGAAAGTAATTCTGTATGCCGGTCTTCTCACGAAATTTGCTGATTGCTCGAAGCACCAGGTTTGAAGAATCGGTAGGGATTTCTGATTTGAAACATTCCAGAGAATCCCGCTCCGGATTGGCGTCTCTCTCTGTCTTAGCTGAGAAGTATAATGTGTCATGGAGACTTATCGACTGGAACAGAGATGCAAGTTCATGGAAACCTGGAGATTCATATGTCAGTGAAACCAAATTAGAAAACTTGCGATACCGAACGAAGTTCTCCGAGGGTCGCTTGCTTATTGCGTTTCTCTACTCACCGTCAGCGCGTTTTCCAACGACGCGAAGAAAAAGGTTTATCTTTGATGGGCTTCCCAACCTCAGGTCTCATTCATCCGGCGACACCACAGATTTTTCGTCTGGAAGTGACCTTGACGCGGTCATCACGGGCCATAATTGGCATATTTTCGATTGCCCATTGTGTCTACGCTGTAGAAAGGATTTGTTGCTGAATGCAGAGATAAAGCAAGGATACATGTTGATGCAACGGAGACTTGAAAATCGCGGAGAATTATTCCTCTGTTATGCGCGTGTAACAGTTCGAATCTTTCTGGGTTCTTTACAGATTTTTTTCGACACGCTTTCTGGGCACTCCGCTACTAGTGCAAGGGAATAAAGAGACCGGAAAAGCCTGCGAACCTGTTAACGATATACTCTGGCACTCTGGACATTCTCGGAAGAGAAGATGGGCACCCAAACTTGATGTCTTTCATGTCCCATGCACTTGCACGATCCGTTGATGTCACACTGAGCTCCTTACGACATACACTTATACACCTGTACATCCTTCTGGTCTGCATCGGATGGTCGTCCACATGGGCAAATGCAATTGCCAAGACCGTCAACTTCCTGATAGTCGTTGACTTCAGCGGATCATGTGATTGGTTCGACAATTGAAGTAATGTGGTTTGTAAACGTCCACATCTCTCTTAAGTTGACGTGGACATCGGTTAAAAAAAATAGTTTTCGGATAACAAGGCACAGCGAAGTGTCGAGGGTATTCACCCCTTGGGTGTGTCAACGTTTACCGACGGTTCTTTTGCTTCTCCGAGACAATAGATAGCAGTGGCGCGGCTTAAGAAGAAGGCAGTGAAGTGCAGTGGAATCCTCTCTCCTTGACTGACTTTTAATAGTTGAGAAAGAAACCAGTGAAAAAAGTCGTCGCGCGGTGAGATGAATATGTGAATTGCCCGTTCCGTTTGGGAACTCAAAACGGGAAAAACAGTGAATCTGAGTCCGAAACAAGTCTGCGTGTGTTAAAGCCCACAGGGCTCTCTCCGATAGCGCTTCGTAAAGATCACATAGCCGTGAATTTCGCGCTTTAGAAGTGGTTGAAGAGCTGTTCGTAGGCAGAAAGAAGAAGACTAAACGGCTGTAGTGCAAAAAGACAGTATCCAGCTCAAAACGACAATCTCCACCAATTCGACCTGTTCAACTCCGCTCGAGCCGTGTGTCGCCAAGACGAGATCATGGAAAAGTCAGAATTAAATCTTGCATGACATAAGCCCTTCAGAATTTGCATGGTTCTCAGTAAGAAGAACAAACCCTTGGGAAGGTCATCCATAGAGCCCTGCTACATCGTACTTTCCTCACCAAACGGGTTGTCACTAACACCGGGGATTTTTGCGGTGTCAAACATCGTATACGCCATCTTTTCTTCTAATGTAAGCGCATGCTTTGCAAGACCTCTTCGTTTTTCTCGCCCTGGTTTGTGACCGACGCGAATGCCAAGCTCCTCCAAGCCTGTAGCTACCCCTGTTGTATCTTTTCTCGCCATTGCATCGACGAGTGTCACAAAAGCCAATCTTGTCTCATTGGAGAAGCGTTTCGTCTGACCAAAATCCAGGAGTCCAATATCAACCCTGTCGTTCCGTACTATAATATTTCCTGGGTGACCTGCAAATATATACCGAAAAAGATACGCACACATACGAAAGGTTAAGAAAGGAATAGGAATAACATATGCATGACGATAAGAAATCAGACACGTACAGTCAGCTTGGAAGAAGCCATCGGTGAGAATCATTTTTCCGTAACAAGCAGTCAGGTTCTTGATGATTCTACGTCCAACAAGGCGAACTGTCTGTTTCCCTCTTTTCTCTAAAGCCCCATCTAACTTGGTCAGAGGGATACCGTCCAAAAAAGTCCTGACCAGCAACCTTCTCGACACAAGCCCTGGAATAGCTTCAGGCACAGGCACTTGTTTGACTTTGCGCAGTGCGTACCGAATCTCAGCCATGTTTCTCGCTTCGTTTTTGAAGTCGAATTCAAAACAAGCTGACGTGAGAGTTCTTGCACGGGTCGGATAAGATCGAATTTAAGCTCTGTACGCTGCAAAATCTCGCCAAGTAAGCGGAAATTGGCAAGGTCTGCCATCATTAGACTTTCAATGTTGGGATACTGAATTTTGACAGCGACGTCAACATTCCCGTTCCGAAGACGACCGCGATGCACTTGGGCTATGCTGGCACTTCCTAGCACAATCTGGAAGTTCAGAGATTCAGAGACGTCCATAGCAAGACCTAGCTTATGAAGTTCTTCTTCGATTACCTGGCGAGCTGTCGGAGCATTCATAGATGGCATATTGTCTTGAAGAACACGTAGTGTATCCCTGATGACCTTAGGAACAAACGCCTGAAGAGCAATAATTTGACCTGATAAAAGTGCGTAAGCGAGTAAGAATTCTGCTCAATATGATGCTAATGAGTCGCATGGTTCGAATATGCACCTACCTGCTTTAACATGTAACCCCTTATAGAAGAAAGTGTCAATGAAATATACGCGCTCGTTAGAAAACCCGTGAACGTAGAAGACCTCTTCTGACTAGTTTAGAACACATAATTTCATCTCCGTGCACAACTTTAACATCATGTACGGGTGTAACGAAAGAAACAGTTAGGTTATAATTCCCGAAACTCTTTGGACGGTCTGATACTGTCCGGTGCTTTTGTTGACACGCACTTTGCCGGCTTTCTCATGTTGATGGGACCAGGCCTTTTGAGGCCAAGAGAGTGCCCTATATGGACTCTGTATAGCAACGTTCGCTTGGGTTATCTTGAAAGATAACCATATTGCTAATGCGCGTCTTCAAAACTCCAAATACCGACTAGATTGTTGACCGAAGACATGCAAATGGTCGAAGGTGGAGCTCAAAAACGCAGAGGGTGGGAGAGAAACTGAGTGGGCTCAGGGATGTCTTACTGAGCACACGCTAGGTGAGAGAAAATCCACAGCACGCTGGCGGTCATTAACACGGACAACTTCGCGAGGAGTGAAAGAGTCTGCTCCTTTTAGTTCTCTACCGTACAAATTGCAGCTGCGTGAGCAGAAGACCTGAGAACTGGAGAGCTAAGTTGGCCAAATGAGTACAAGAGAACTAAGGTTTACGTACCGTCCTCGATAGAGCTTTGTACGCGTTAGTGTTCCTCGGAATGATATCCTACTCAGCGTAGACATTCTTTCCTTCTTCTAGCCGGGAAATTTCGCCGGCCAAACCGAGGTAAAATGTAGATACGTGTAGTGGATAGCGTGTCGATCACAATTTTTCATTTTAACGATGTTCCTTCGTCCCAGAATCGACACGTGGGTGAGCCGTTTCTATTGGACGTTTTCGTGATGAGATTCCAAAGTGTGGATCAAAGAAATTGATCGGCCTCGCTCGTTTTCCCTACCCCTTTCACCTTACCCTCGTTCAACATGGCTTAAGTGGCCTCTGGAATCGGTAATCCCTCCATACGCGCCCAAGGCGAAAAGATGCCGGCTTCATGAAAGTCAGAAAAGGGAATGAATTTGTCGAAACCTCTGAGCTTTAATTCCAGAAACTGGTGCTCGTGAACACACAGAACGTTGAACAACGTGGGGAAAGGGTGTATTATTTGTCTTCTTGCTTGAACATCAGCCTTGTAGGATGCCTATATGGATTTCGCCGCTCCTGCTTCCGTGGCAAAGAACATACCGACTTTGGGCTCGACACAATCGCCAAAAACTGGCTTGTGCAGTCTCCATGTCACTAACCCCAGACGAATTGCAAGTCGCCAACGCGGCAATCAAGGTAACAAAGCTTCTCCAACGGGATTCAGAACGAATAAGCACTTTGGAGCTCCTCGCCTTCAATAACGTCAAAGGGCAGCCATTACCGCAAAACATCTGGGACCGGATTTTTCTGGAAGAATCTGCTCGCAGGTACATAGCCGATGAGAAGCTAGCGTGAACATGCACGGGAGAAAGATGGGAATCCCTGTCGGCAAGAGCAGGAATCAATTTATTACATTCAGTGTGTAACGCCGAAGGAGATGTCACGTACTTCGATCCAGGTAGTGACTACACAGTTTTCACGTTCTATGCACATCTCAAAGGAGGAAATTGTTGCGGCGTAAAAGCCACATCAGACGGTTATGAAAGAACTCATCGCTGCCGTCATTGTCCATAAACAGATGGTGGACGCATGGAAAGCACGAAAATTGATGCGCTAAAGAAACGGATACCTGTCATCGACTACGTACGCGCAAAAGTTAGCGAAAATTACGATTCTATGCAATTCTTGCAACTTTCAAAAGATCATGTTCAGGAAAGTGGTCTCTCGGAACAAGTATCGGCAGAACTCGAGAACAACTTCGGAATATTCGTTTCGCATCCATTATCGAAACGAGTTCAGATTAAGGTACCAGAAGGTAAAAGTTACGAATGCGAAGATTGTCGCGATGTCAAACTAGTTACGTGCAAGAGATATAATGGGTATACGTTCTTGATTGCTCCAGAATTCCAGAAATGCTCGCAGTGCAAAGCATATGGGTACCCCCCTTGTATGAATTGCACATCATTCCGGCCACCACAGCGAAAGTCATTCTTTTCATGATATAATTGCCGTACTGGGTTTCCCCAACGAGAACCTAACGCTCATGGTCATTTCTTGTCCGCCTCGGCTCCTTCATACCTTTTAAGTTTGTGAAACTAATACGTGGCGCGAACCAAAGCAAGAGATAAAAAAGGAACAGAAGGAAAAATAAGAAAAGAGAAGTCAGCTTATGCAAATTAGCGCGCAACCACGGCGACAAAACTCCGTGGCCAACTGAAGCACATGAAAAGCGTACCAAACACTCGGTCGTAACGCGAAGATTTTCACACTTCTCAGATAACTGGGCCGCCGTCTTTGGAAGTCTTCGATTGCGAGCAGCTGCAACTCTCGCTCTCATAGGGGAGGTTTCCATCTCGCGAGCAGTCAAGGCAGAGGTGAGCGCCTCGACCTTGAGTTCAAGTTCCTGCACCCTTGCTCTCCATCTTTCGCAATCGGAGCACAAGATCGGGGAAGAGCGAAGAGATATATCAGAACGCAAGGACACTAAATCAGGAGGTAAGTCATACCTTTCCAAGAACGACTTTTCGTCAATATGGGCGCGAGTTTGTCTTCATGCTGAAACAGTATCTTCCAGATTCTCGCTCTGAAGATTGGATAAGTGTTTGTGATTTGGGCCCGTTTCGTACGTGGTGGACTCTTGAGTTGTGAGTGAAGTTGTTTCAAGTCGAAGGGGTATTGATATAGGGACTGTCGCTGATTCGCCCTTCTGAGGAGCCCTTGGCAATAATGTTAGAGTTAATGGATTGGGGGGGTTTGTACGGCTCAGAGGTGACAGCACTAACATTGAGTTGCTGAAAGTCGACGCTCTGAATGAGATCGGAAAGCGTCGAGCCCTGAGACTGGGTTTGCGGAGTACCTTTGTATTCGCGCTGCTGTTGCTCCTCGTTTTCTTCTGCAGTATGAAACGAGTCTGCATCGCTGTCGGTGTCTCGCAGTGGAATCGCACGAAGCGTTTTGTTGGTGGCTTGCGTCTGAGCAGCAGGCTGCTCCAACAGATCGCTAACAGGTCATTGGGTGTACATTGTGTACATTAGTTTCGAACTCGCTGCGAGTTCATCTTCATCGTCCTGAGGTTTCGAAGCTGAAAGAGTTTCATCCCCACCGTGACATATCAACCACATCGCGCACGTTGTCATCCGTCGGCTCGTTATGTTCTTGACACTCCAGCTCCTGCTCGTGCAAGTCCAGCCCATGGACCTGTTCATTAGCCCTGCTAGACTGTGTGTCTCGTGCCATGCGAGCGTCGCGTCGCTCAATGAACAGAAGTTGCTTCTCCGCCATGAAGTGCAGGAAATCGTCACGCCGCCTCACGGAAACGAGACGAATACGCTCGGGCGCCTATGATCGCATGGAATCACAGCAGCTGCACATGCCGCAGCGGCGCAGCGATTTCGATAAAGCGGAGGGTCTGGGGGTCGCGGATATCGGTACTGAGCGCTTAGGCGTGAGGGAGGAGTGCCCGATGATTATAAGAGCCGTGTGCTGGTCATGACCATCATGATGATGGTGAGTACTACTAGAGCACTCTCGTTGACAGCAACTGTAATTACTGGGTTCAATGCATGTCACGCAAATTGAAACTGGACGTTGTACACTTTACAATGTAAAGTTACGCTGATGTCTACGACAAGTTCAGCAAAAACGGATGGAACTTGGAGGCAAGTACGACGACGCAGATCCGGCTGTGGCGAAGGCACCGGCACAGCCTCTATCTCTTCACCGGCCGTGTCCGCCACGAATGCCGTCGCTGCGGCAACAGGCGTGTCAGCGATGGTCGTTGAGATGGTGGTGGAATCGTCAACACTGACCAGAGGCGAACACAGCATGCTGCACGTATAGCTGCCCGGCAGAATGGTGGTGCGTGTAATGGGTCCCGGCGTCATGCTGCTGCGAGAAGGATGCTGTACTCGCTGCAGTGACTGGTCGTCAACAGACGCGAATAGCAAGCGGTGCCATTGCAGACCAATTCGCTGATTGGAGTTGGGCGGCGCGTTTGTCAGCGCTTCTTTTCCAGCTTGTGTTCGAGCTACAACGAATCCGCCACCCAAGAGACGCGCTATCGTGCAAGCGCAAGTTATCAACGTGATCATATGCGCATTGCCCCTGCGCTTTGGTGCTCAAAATACAAACATATCAAGAGGCGAAGGATGGAGATGCGCAACATCTCCCCGGTGCTAACATGCGCACATAATGGGTCGAGAACCTTCTGTTGAACAATACTGCTGATGCATCCTACGGGTGGAGATTCTTTAGCTGAATGGGTTTAAGATAGAGAAAACAACTGCTCCTCGATTCGCCGCCACGACCTGAAGTCTGTCGCCAATCTCATGCGCTTCAATGTCTTAGATGGTGCTTTACTGCTGTTGGCAAAAAACAAAAGCTGTGGTGCATGATCACCGTGGTGTACTGATTTCACCTGTTTGGAGTCAGCTTGAGTAGCAGACCTCATCAATTATGCTTCGCGCAATTGGCGCAGACATATGCGTCTAGGTTTCTGTTGGTAGAAGAGCCTCTGTTCTACCATTATGTTGCAATTCAGATGTTGCGTCGGAAAACCGCGTAGTGCAAAACATCTGTCCTGAGCCATTTCGAGCAAGTCTACCACGCTATTATCTGGATGTGAGAGACACCAAAACATCATCCGCTGTGCTTGAGCAACTTGTGTTTCTTCATCTCTAGACAAGCAATACGTATCCGTTTCTCATATCCATCAGTATATTTTTATCCATGGATGTCTCCCAGACATATGGAAAACCATATACTCCAATACGGAGCAACTGTTGGTCTTTTCGATTATTACTGAGACTTAGGTATTCTATGTTCATTACCTAGGATAGGTAATCTAACACACCTCCACAAGAAGCAACCATTACCCAGAAACAGAACTGCTTCTTTTAATGTCTAGCCACAGTTTTAACGTCAGAAATGGAATGGATAATACGGTACTGGTCTCCCGCAGAAGTTGGAGCTCCGTCTTTTCGGAGAATCCATGAATGGTATCAGGCTTCGATCTCGAAGGTATGTCGTATCTGCACGGTTTGTATATGCCCTTCACTGACAAACTGAGTATTACTTCGAGACGGAAAGTCTTCGACATATGGCATCAAAATGCCTTCGTTCTTGTTCCTGTCTACAAACATTTTGCAGTACCTCTTCTGAACCTTACCCTTCTTCTTATTGTACCGTGCTCTGCGCGTCTCATTCTCTTTTGCTCGGTTAGCGCTGCTACTTCTGTATCTTCTCTTCTTCACGGCATATTTGGAAGTAGAAAGGGAAGAGGGCTGCCGCTTATGCTGCTTATTCTTATGCGTAGCTTCTATCATCCATGAATGAGGCACTGACGTGTTGTGAACTGTAAGTTTTGTGAGCTTCTCGCACTGCGGAGCCCTTTGCACATTCAAGGTAAAGGAATTTATGCCATGCGGGACTAAATCGTGTGGCATGCAAACGTAGCCAGATGCTCTGATCCCCTCTTCTGCATCAGAGTCATTCGAGCCGTGCGACGAACTATGCGACGAACTACTGCTGTGTTGAGCATCAGAACCGGATGTGGTTTGCTGTGAAGGTGCAGAGTTTCTCTTCTCAAAGCACGTATTACACAGACGGAAAGAGCCATATCCTTCGTCTTCCTCACCACCATTCGAGCACAGTGACATACCGCAAATGGAGTGGATAAGTTTTTTACAGGAAGCGCATGAGTGACCAAACTGCTTTCCTATTACTCTGTCTTTCACTCTGCATTTGGAGACAGCATGCTCCACACAAACAAAATCTTCTCCCATCCTTGAAAAAGACTGAAGGCGACTCGTTATGGACGAACTCCGTCGCTATTCAAGAACACAACATGAGACATCCCGGAAGTACCAAAGGTAACCAGGGATGCCATAATACGTATTCAGGAGAGCTCTTCCACTGTCAATCTTGAACTTTCGTGTCCCCACTGAGCAACCAATCATAACTTCAAAAAGAACTGTTTGGTGTCCCCTTCTATGAGACGTGATTGGTAGTGGACATGATTCTGCAATGAGTGGTAATTCCATGCAGCGTTGTACAGAGATTTTATGGAAATACCGCTCGCGAGGACGCTGCCGGCATATTCTGCTATCTGATATTGATGTTTGAATTCAGCGCGCGTCAGGAATCCCCGAACAAGTACAAAGGTACCGTCAGTGTCCTGTCTTGATCACCACATATGCAGCGGGGTGCGGTTTCTTCTTCACTGTCACTCATTACGAAATGGTCAATTAACTCGTCTTTAATCCGAGCTGGATGATTTGGGACGAAATAAATTTGCAATGAATCGACTCAATGCAAAACAACACTTATCTGTCCAGCTTTATCGCATGTTTTCAATTTGTATAATGATGCTCAAGGACATTTATCAGAGGCAATGGACGAGCAAAAACCTGCTAAAAAGCTCTATCAGAATCTTAATCAGTCGAAAACGTGCAGGAGACTATCATAAGATTGTTCAGTACGGTAAATAAACAGACACTACAATACAAACAACAACATAATGCGCACCTCGCGAAATAGGTTCTCCACGAAATGCTTCATTCGCATTTGTGTTATCACTTTTGCTTCTTTCGACATTCAAGAAGATCGGAATTGTGCTTCAACGATCTCACAGTAGTACTTTGAGAGGCTTTTGTCTTTCTGATCTTCTTCGGGCTAGGCTGTTCCTCGCCCATGACTCTTGGAGAATGGCTTGAAGCGTGGTCGGATGCTTTGAAGCGCATCTTGGACTTCTTCATTGCAAGTTTCCTCTTCTTCGTAACCAGAGTATGCTTATTCATGTCTGCTTCAAGAGAATGATCGTCACTGCTGGAGCTACTGCCACCTTCCCCACGGCGCACAACTTTCTTAAGCGTTCTTGGCATGACCGGTTCCTTTGATGCTGCGATACCCTCAATTTTCTCCTCCTCATCGTCGATAAAAGTGCCATGACTGCACTCACGCGACGTACTCGACGATGAGCTATCAGTGTGCATTGACGCTTTCGGCAGTTCACGACTTGGTTCAGATAGAGAACAAAAGGTACGGGGGGTGGAACTCACATGATGATCACGAATATCATTCTCAGAATCTTCAAATATCTTCACTCGCTTTCTCTCTTCGGTCCTTCTCAAGTTTTCATTACAGATTTCTTCTTCGCGGCGACGCTTAACTCCGGACTTCTTCCTCTTCCGCGTTTCTACTTCCAGCTTTGCACGATTATTACATTCACGCTCATTAGAATCAGATGTGCCGTAGTCAGGATTCCTTTCATGTTTCCTTCGATTTGTTGAACTACGTTTACGAAGCGTGGCTTTCCCTTTTCGTGCAAGAACCATGCGATCCACTCTGGCTCTGTTCCTCTCATTACGCTCCAACGCGCGGGAGTTCTCTTCGGGTTCTAGACCTTCTTTTGCCATTTTCTCCTGCCGGCATTTTCTCTTCTTCCTCCTCACACTAGCCTTTTGATTCACGAGCTTGGTCTTTATAGCCTCATGTGCTCCCCAGAGGCACTTGGTGGCAAGCAAATGCTCAAACCGATTGGACAATTCCCGCATCACTCGTCTCAACTCTGTTTGCAACTCATGCTTCCTCCTTGACAACAATTGCTCGATCTCTTGAAATTTATACTTTCTGTAGTAATGGTGAAGGAGATCGGAGGCCTCCAGCTCGACGCCAACGGCTTTCCGAACGCGATAAGAGTAGGCTCTTCCCGAGCATGGAAGCGGAGGAATGCGCTCCGAGTCGGACGTAACACCGGCGTTGTATTGTTGAATAGCATTTGCTAATGCCTCTCCCACATACAACTTTCCTCGAGTTCCATTCTCGTGAGGATGGTTCAGAACCTCTCGTTTCATGTATACGCCGAAAACGTGAATAAGGAACGAGACCAAGAGATGAAGTCGAGAAGGCGGAGCCGTGAAGAGGAACGGAAGAACGACTGTTGCTTGACTCAGTCCAAAATCAGCCGATAAAAATGAAAAGCAACAGCTTTATACTGGAGAAGACAGAAGAGTATAGCGCATTTCTATTCATTGCGCCTGTAATGTCGGACAGAACGAAACGAAAAGTGTGAAACTTTCTCAACTTTTGCACCCCCTCCTGCGTACCCGTCTTCGTGAATAACTGTCTCAACACAAGCTACCATCTTATATAAAGCGTCAACTAGCACTTCATATGAAGTTGTGAAAGACATGTCTCTTGCGGGTTATCGCTGTTCAGCATTAAGTCACTGCTCCTGCACTATGGGAAAGATCATAAGCAGAGCCACAGCTTTCCGACACTACCGCAATACTCTTCAACTCGAGTCGAAACTAAACCGAAGAGCACCACGAACAATTCCTCCTCCCCGCCCCGTTACTGCTTCATCTTCATCGTCATCATCCGTGCCTATAAATTCTGATTCCAATACCACTTATTCGAACAGTCTCCCGCAAGGAGCGCAACCTATATTCGGCGCTCACACGGCTTCTTCCAGTGCAAATGAACAACTTGAGGACCATTCTAGTGAAGAAAGCCACAGCAGCGCAGAATGTCAGTCAGAGATTGGGAACTTACATATCCCTGATGCATCTAATTTTTTACCGCTTGAAGAAACCGATAGAGAACGCGTCGAGAATGTGTCAAGCGCAGAAGTTCGAGAATCACCGCGAGTTGCGAGTGATGGTGACCTCTCTGGACGCAAGTCGAGCATAGAGATTACTCATGATTCATATATCGACGATACATCACATCGCAGTACTCGGGCACATGAAGAACAACATTTGTCATCCAGCTTTTCGCAGGTGGGAAGCTTTGGAAGTGAGTGCTTAATGGACGCCACGACATCGAACGAATATGGCACCGCACTTTCTGAAAGTGAAGAGAATGTCCCGGCCTATGACGTCCAAGGGGAATTTATTGCTTCCAATGCAGCCGACTACCGACTGCTGCAATTCATGAAGAACCACTCATTTGTTGTCGGTTTTGCTCTAAAACATGGCCGTGCCACAGTGTCTATGATGAATGACATGCTTCGAGATCGAGATGGGTACTTCACTTCTTGGAATGGCCTGCGGAAGGCATTGATCCGAGAATCCTTTCTATTTCTCCAAATGCTTCCTTTCTGCTCCAAAGGGCATGAAGCTATAGATACGCGAAATGGAGATGGTTCTTTATCTTTCCAACATCCCAATTGCCGGCAGGACCCAGCGCTTCTTTCGCAGTACTGCTACATTGGCATCTGGGCTCGCCTTGAGGCGCATTTGAAGAACAAGGACAAAGGGCCTTTGCTATACAAGCATTTCCATGCAGCGATGAAAAGACACAGATTCAACGGATCACCACAAACCGAGAACTATGAAGACTTTGTTTCAAGAAGCTTGTTCCACAAGGCGGTGAAAGAGTTGGGCGGCATTGAGGCCGTGAAGCACGATTTATTTCTGTCTCTGTGTACAGATGGAGTTTCGGCTTTCAAAAAAACTGAGTACACTTACTGGCCTGTGGTGCTCCTTGTGCTAAACCTGCACCCTTCACAGCGGTTCAAACTCAGCAACATGCTGCCAGTATCAGTGATTCCGAGCCATAAAGCTCCTCAAAATCTCACGTCCTTTCTGCAACCTTTAATATACGAGCTCACACACTTATCAGCAGGGAAGAAAGTAAAACTATGGGATGGAACTGAGCGCCATGTGCGTGTGCACTTGCTATACGTTCAAGGAGATCTTGCGGCATTAAACAAGCTGACAAACCTTCGGGCTACAATGCCATCGTACCATGTCGATTTTGTACCATTCGAGGAACTTTTGACAGCAGCAGGAATCATGTATACTATCCGTCACAGACAACGAAGACCGTTAAAGGTAAGACCAACAGGGTGAAACTATGGAGTCCAAAACAGTTGCCAATGCGAACTGCCAACACATTCTTGGGTGCAGTGCACGAGCTTCGAGAAAACTCGCATAAGCTGACGAAACAAGAACTAAATCAAAGATGCAAAGACCTTGGGATACAATCTACCTCGCTCAGTCCGTTGATTGAAAACTTACGGCTGATAACCCCGTTTCAAAGTTTTCCAATAGACACCATGCATCTCTTGTTCGAGAATATCGCCCCAGACATCGTTTCCATATGGCTTGGGGAGAAAGGATGTGTGCCTACTCTATCGGTACTACAACCAAAAATGAAGCAAGACGAATTGAATCAAAGACTAATAGGAGCAGGGAAGTGGTATAACGATCGCATCAGATGTCCCAGAGGCCTGGATGAGCGCAAGCGATGGAAAGCAACGGAATGGAAAGCGTTTGTAATACATCTCAGTCTGGTTGTTCTTCATGGACTGATCCCAGCGCATCTATTAGCCGGTTGGAAACTTTTCGTAGATCTGTGCGAGACTGTGTGTCGCTGCAGCCTTTCTGTGACGACGTGAAACGGGTCGGATCTCTTTCTCGCAGGTTCTTTATCCACTTCTCAAGAACCTATTTCAAATACCAACACGAGAACCATTATCTTTGCAAGTATGTGTACCATCTACTACTGCACCTTGAGGATTCTATTCGGAGTTGCGGTCCACTTTCTCTGGTCTCTCAATGGAGCATTGAGAACTACGTAGGATTTCTAAACAGGAAATGCAACTCGACGTATCGGTTTTCCGAGTCTATCATTGAGAGTGTGAAAGTCACTGAAGCTGTCAAGCTCTATTTCTTAGCTAAAGACATTAGCATTCCTCTCCTCGATGAAGAGTCTGCTCCTGAGAGAAATGGTCTTGTGTGTCGGAGTTCACAGCCGGAGCAGGATGGATTTACATTTTGTCATCCCCGCAAGTTCTTCAGCTTTCGGGATCTTTCGGGAAGATAGGATGCGATGTAAAGAAATTGCTGCAGAACTACTACAAACGAAACAAGAAGGCAACCGACTTGTCCCCAACTCCACTTCTTGGACCAGATGTACAATATCAAAATGGAGTCACAGGATGGTCACGCCTTCTCGATGAAAAAGCTGAAGACGAATATGTACGATGTACCATTGCAGCATGATGAAACGTTTTCTGAGAGAACCAGGTCTTCTTGCTTCACAGCCGCACTGTTTAAGGGATCCGATCAGCATGAACTTCATGTGTACTACGGGAAGATCTTGTTGTTATTTGAGCACACTGTCTCAGGTAATCGGAGTCTGCCTTGCCTCATCCGTTGGGCATCAAGATTTGAAAAGAGGTGAACAAGGACAACTTTTTGGGAAAGGGTTTCAGAGTGAGGGTAAGGTATTTCGAGAACTCTAGTAGAGAGTATATCAGCCTTACAAACCAGATTTCAGTGATTGAACAAAGTGTAGGAATCGGAAGAAGAGCAGCGAAGAGAACGTATGTTATCGATCCATTGCAAGATACGTATTACTGGTCAAGAAAAGGTGGAAATCATGATGAGGGGCTGACATCTATCGTCTCCAGGCCTTTCGTAGCTAAATGAGGAGTCCAAGCCTACTGCGCAGTTCTCAACTTCTCGCTACACGCCACAAACATTCCGAAGAAGAGGGTTTCCCGTTTTGTCGTAGTGGCTTCCAATGGTGATGAGTACGAAAGTACAGCTCACAATTGGTGAAAAGCATGGTAGATTTACGGTTGTGAGTGATGCTCGGTTTCAAAAAACTATTTGAATGTAATTTATGGTCATTTTTTACAGCTTTTTGCTTCGCTTGCAAAGAGACTTGAAATTAGGCTTCAATGTCAGAGCTGGAGGAGTGCATCACTGGAGACACGAGCGTCATCTTCGTCCCTCACCGACTTCATTCATTTGCATCAGACTTTTTGGAGGCAGATAATGGTTTCTTTCCATGTCGTTCATCTCTGTCCCGCACCGTAACAAGTGATTTTACGCTTCTTTTCGGCAACTCTGAACGATGTAATGTTCCGAATAGTACCATTTTGGATGCATTTTCACTGCTTCAACTGTTCTGCGGTCGTACTAATCATTCAGACTCGAGAAACGTGGCTCCGCCGTATGCGTTAACATTTCGCGCATAATCGTAGCTATCTCTCACCACAAGTGATTGCACACGACCGTAATGACTTTCAATCCAATTCCTCTTGACTTCGTCGAACTGTTCGCATGTACTTAGGGAGAACGGGAAAGCTGTAATGCATAAGGACGTTACCGTTAGATGTGCTGTGCCTGCTATGCCGTTGAAACAGGTACATCTGCATATTCAGTTCTGGATAACCCGATTGCCACTACTCGATCGGTTTCAGAGCGCTTCTCTGCCTTCCAGTCGTTTATGTTGAGCATGACATGCTCGAAAAGCAACTTCAATCCTTGTGAATGTTACATGCATTGAAATACCATGTTTGTTTCTTCGGTATTTCTTCTGCTCTGCGATTGATGTCTTCAAAAAATCGCTATGCACGTTCTGTTCTCTCTTAAGGCAGGAGTAGTTCTCCAAATATTGGAATCGATCCGTGGTAAAACGCAAGTGATGTAATTTCTCTGGCTGCGGTGTACACTACTAACTTTGGTACTGTCCAACGTTCTTATGCTCTCGAGCATTGAAAGCGGTGAACTAGATGCGCCACAAATGGTTTTGGTTCTTCTTTTTTTCGCAGGTTGCTGAAGTGCACTCTCTACTTCACTTTCACTTCTTATACTTCCGCCTGTACCCAGTACTTTAACATGTTCGTCTCACAACCCTATCTGCTTCTATCTGCGGCGTTTACCCATATATGAAAGGTCAATGAAGTTCCGAGTCTCTCAGTCAGTCTTAGTATTGTAACTACTTCGTTGTTCATGAACACTTCGATACTTGTACTGCCGGGTTACTGACGTCGTAGAGTCCAAAATTGTTTCACATTGCCCTGCGTGTACCGTTTTCTCGTGATATGACCATGGTTTTCGTCTTCTTTCTCTCGGGGTTCAGTACCGGTAATGTTCGGTCCATTTCTACAAGTAGGTCTACCCTGTGTTGTCTTTGTACTGATCAAACATTGCGTATTCCAACTGCTTTCTTCTGCAACCGTGGATCTTCCGTCGCATCGTCCCGCGTTTTTGAATGCGCCACAACGCACACATCAAAGCCAAATCATGAGATTTGTTTCTTCGCGTCTACTCTGTTTGCCGAGACTGTCTGGTCTAGGCTGCCTCTGCAATAACTTCATGTCTCTTCTTCCCTAAATTCTGTACTCATTTACGGCCTCGTTCCTATCTCTTTCTTTCCGATGCTGCTGGCGTTACCTGGCCCTCTTCACCAAGCTGGGATACCTAATGTGACCATTGTTATGAACAATGTACATGTTGGGTTTCGTCTCACTCAGAACTTCTCAGCACCGTTTCGTTCTCTCAATCAATTCCACACGGAATACGTTCTTTCTTTTTGTGTTGTGTCCTATCTACCGACGCCGCGTACTTCTCTATGAATATCTCAAAATGATCAAAATGGTGCTCAGGCTCTCTGTTTTCATGTTCTTCGTCTCATTGTCACATTCGCTTCGTCGCTGCACCTTTCTTGTCGCTTCAATGGTCAACGAGATCGTTTATCCTTTTCTTTTTCACGAATGCATCGTCCTAGATTCATTTCCGCATCCTCACCGCTTTCGTACCTATTCTCTGGTGTCATCTCATCTGCTCTGTTGTTGCCCAAATTCCGCATTGCGTACGGGCATCACAAGTTCACAGTCTTTCCCGTACATCTCATTTACCTTCGAAGTTAGGATTTCAACGCCACTCGCACATTTCGAATGCCTTCTTCGCTCTTTTGGTCGTTGCCTTTCCGTTTTTGCACTCCTTTGCTGAACACTGATTCGGCTGCCGATCGTGTGCACAGAAAGAGTCCCGGTCCCATCTGGCACCTCGCACTTCAGTGCTTCCTTTCGATACCGACGATGTTTTTTTCCAATCATACAACTTAAAAATTTATCATCTAAGTCTCTGCTTTCGTAATTCACGCCACTGCCATTCCTTTTGAAACTCTGCGAAACTTACCTTCAGTCATACCTCTTCTTCATTACTATCTCGCTCACTATTTAATGAGATTTTCACTTTGTCTCGTCTTCTCCTCATTTTTCATCATCGCGGACATGTGAGAACAAGAGATGGTGAAGATTGCATGCATTGAAAGCGAAACTGCCGTCAGATTAGGTCCTGAGAGAACTCGCCACTGATATTATCTCCGAAATGGACACCGTGCATCTCCTACGGCAACAGCTTTTGAACTAGACCGATCTCTGCGTCTCTGTAGAGGGTCACCCTGAGCCACGTTCAGCATCTTAATTCGCAACTGTTACACGTGAACCCGTTCCTCTTCGGCGTTTTGATTTCAGCGTTCCTGTTCCTGTCTTCTTACAAACGAAGGTGCTCAATTGCTGTGTTAATTTCTGGAATGTTCATCTGACCCATTGGAAAGCCACTAGTGGCGTGCTCAAAATGGGGCGTAAGGAGCTTGGCTATGGCATACGAGAGCGTCAAAACACGTATTATGATTGTTCACACGCTTATCATCTTCATGCTGGTCGATGATGACATGAG